>VXBZ01003803.1:72193-90649 GCA_013399135.1 Heliornis fulica
TATATATATACAAGTGTGTGTATTCTGTGCATCTTTGTGACCTTTCCCTGACTGTCTGCTCTGTTTACCACATGTAACAAGCGCTGGCTCGAGGGAGGGCTGAGCAATGCTTATGAGACTGCACCTGGTTGGGAATAGGGAGGGGGAAAGAAAAACCTGATTGTTTGTGCTAACTCTAACTTTTCAGTCCAAAGGTCACCTCAAGGGCTTACCTAGACCATTCTGTAGGTACTACCACTTCATCAAAACATTTGGTATTTGTACCACAACTGCTCTGCCCCAACCCTTCACCTCTACCACAATGACCTACTGGGTAGCACCATGGGAACCTCTTGTACAACTTGGTGAGGAAGGGGAGGATGGTGCCTGCTGTGGGGAAGAAAACTGCAAGTAAATCAGTATTAACTCCTAGTAATGTTTATCCTGTGTAGTGCAACTGAGAAGCAGAGTAGGACACAGCTGTGTAAAACCACCCACCAGCTAAACTACCTCAGTGGCACTGCAGTCTGACCACGCGTGCCAGGGACGCTGTGGGCACAGCAGTTGTCACAAACTGATCTTTAGTAGCTTGGCTGACAGGAGCTGATGCTTTTTCTGCCTTCCCAGGCTGCTTTGTTTCAGGCCTGTTTCTGGAAGGTGCAGGCTGGGACATGGAGCGCAGATGCCTCACCAGAAGCCGGCCCGGGGTCCTGGTGGTGGAGTTACCTGTCCTGCAGATAATCCCCATCGAAACGCACAGGCTCAAACTCCAGGTACTGCCGGGGGGGACAGTGCTCAGTGAGTGCCCCTCTCACTTCACATCTGGTAGCTGCTGGTCCCACCCAGGCACAAGCAGCTGTATTTAGAGTTACCACCAGTGTTCCACATGTGCAGTTTGACATGTCTGCCATTACAGCAGCCAAGTTTTTCCTTTCCAGGGGTTCCACTCAAGGGAGTTTATACATTTGTTGCCTCTTTTCCATTTTGGCAGCATAGAACCACCCACCTTGGCCATCTTACCGTCTCCCTACTCTCTCCCTTATTTCCCCTGACCAGTTAATGCCATAAAGTACATTTACAGTTTTGGGGTGGCATTTAAGACTTTTAACAAAACAAAAGAAAACCAGACTTCCTGAAGACAGTCATCTCTCCTAGAGGCCCTTCTGGTTCCCAGTTTCACGTGGTAAGCACTACTCACAGTCTGTCTTTCCTCCACGTCTTTCAGAACACCCTGCGGACGCCGGTGTACACCACCTCCCTGCGGAGGAACGCCATGGGTGCCGGCCTTGTTTTTGAAGCTGATCTTCACACCACAAAGCACATTTCCCATTGGGTCCTGCAGGGTGTTTGTCTCACCCTGAATGCAGACTGACACTCTGAAGTTGGCACTGGATATTTTCCAACCCTTGGGGTGGAGGGGGAATGGGGATGACCCACAAAACCCCCCAGAAAATGAATCCCGATTCAGCGCTGTGGGTGGGGAGGTGTTCACTGACTTCAAACATCAAACTAGAGCCAAGCTGGTGCTGTTAATAAACATGTTTGAAAAGGAAAAGGTTTTTAGGCATTTGCTTTTCCTTTCACAGAGACTTCAGGCTGGTCTGTGTAGACACAAGCAGTAAGTTGGTCTCGCACACACAAAGACTAAGGTTTGCCTGTGTGGTTGTAAGAAATGTTTTTAATTGCCCAAAGCATCACTTCTGCTGTGCTTAGACACGGTGCTGTCCATCACCCTCGAACAAGTGGCAGGGTAGATCAGTCATACAATAGATCACCATAAAAACATGGTAACAACCACCCAAAACCCCCCAAACCACCGCTGGTAAATGCCATACACATGGAAATAGTGAAGCACAGAACAAGCAGCTTGCTTTAACTGATCTCCAGGAACACACCCTTCCCTTCCCCTCCCCACCAGTCATGATCCAAATCCTACCACGCAGCCAGCACGGCGTTAACACTGAGGAGCCTTCCTTGGGCTTCAGAAGAGCGAGTGACTGGAGCGGTGAGGGCACACGGGGCTCAGGGCTGGGGGCTCAGACCCTCTCTGCCTGGGGACAACCCTGCTGTTCGGTGTCATGCAGGACCACAGGGAGGGAGAACAGCTTTTGTCATCCTGCCAGCGCCTGTGTAGGGGCAGCTGACAGCGACCCAGGGCTCCAGAGGGAGACACACACCGACACGCAGCTGCAGGAGAAGCTTAATAGGGGGTGGACTACAGGTGGCGAGGGGAAGGGAAGAGGGCAGGCAGGGATCCTTCATCAGCTTCCACAGAGATTATGCATTCCAAGTTTTTGAAGGCACATCATAAGCTTAGCAGCATTTGGGAGCCGTTGTGTCCTGCTGGTCCTCCTCAGAGGCTGCAGACAAGAGTGAAGCAGAGGTGAGCTGGAGGCGCTGATGGGAATTTTAAGGAAAAAAAATGGTCAGATTTGTGCTCCTTTCCCCCAAATCACACACTCTCGCAGCTCACCATATGCCTTTCTTTCCTAGGAAGAAAAAAATAATAGAAAAATAATCAAGTAGTCTTAACAGCTGTAGGGTCTACCTGCTGCTTACGAGGAGCAGGGGAACCAGGGCAAGTGCAAGGCAAGGCCGTCCCAATCCACAAGGATAAACCGAGGATCCCGGGTTCTCCCCCTGTGTGAATCAGGTCAGTTAAATTTAAACACACATTTCAGAGGGACAGCTGAGGTTCCTACACTGGCAGAAGCCAGCACTGTCTGACGATGCACAGAACAAGTCTGAGGTCTTCAGGAAACACAAATAATCCCTTTACAAAAAGTGCAGGTTAGACAGAACGAACCCATTCCATATTGGATAATCAGGTGCAGCTTCTCCCTGGAAAAGGAGCTCTGAGCCAGTATGGAAGGTGGTCCAAGTGCAGTGTACTGACTAGTGTAAAGAAGCCATTCAATTAAAAACAAACCCCAAAACCTCCCTCCACACACAAAAAAAATCCCCCACTCAGCATTCACACGTCTCTAAGGATCAGTAACCCTTCTAAAGAGCGCTTTATCCCTCCTCCCACTTTTAAACAAAGCCACAAACCGAAGTATTGAGGATTAACCAAGCAGCTCTCGCTGGGACACTCGGGATCCCTAGAAACTATGACCACAGGTTGCCATCAAGACGTCCTTCGTGCAGCGGATGCACATCTGCAGCGCGTTCAGCCACGGCGGTTAGTGCTCGTGTACACAGTGAAGACAAAAGAACCGCTGCCAGTTCAGCTGCTGAGCCCCACCAGACACCGCTGCAGGGTTCCCCTCACGTCCATTTTCACTAAGGCTGCAGCCTGCAGCCCGTGCCTTTGGCCACACGAGTGGTTACAATACATGGAGCAGTGCTCAGAAGCAAGCGGTCAGGTACCCCTGATTTGGCCACAGCATTTAGTAGTTAGTTATATACCTTGCCATACGGACAGTCACGTTAGGTTTCGTTAGAGGAGCGTAATCTATTAATGATGTATCTGGAAGAGGTTTGGCATGCATGGGGCATCAAAAGAAACTTTTTACTGCAGGTGCTATTTATCCTACAGGATCACAGTGCATAAACAGCGACAGAGGAGGGCGTTGCAGTGGCTTTCTCAAACAGTTCTGTCTGTCCCTGAGTGCTTTCTGACCACTTTGCTTCCATGGACCTGATCCACCGCCAGCGTTTCCACCTCCGGCTGAGGCTGGGACGGGGCGGTGTGGTGGATGCGATGCGCCACCCCAATGTGTGCCTTGTGCGGCTTCTCTCGGGCTGGGCTGTGCGATTCACCGGACGCACGATCTGAAGCGATCGGTGGAATAACCAACGGCCTCTCCTTGAGGTGGACCTCTGCCGTTTCCCTGGCCAATAGAAACGGAGTGGGATCGGGCATGGCATCCACCGGCTCTCGTAACAGCAGCTTCCGGCCATCCGAGCCTATTCTGTAGGCCTCTTCGAACTCGGGGTTGAGCGGTGTCGACAAGCTCTTCTTCATCCTGCGCCGCGGCGTCTCCGGCAGTTTGTCTTTGGGAGGGGACGGCTTATAGCTGGACAAGACAGGACTGCCAGAAGGGGTCCCCTCCGAAGTCCCGCTTGAAGTCATCAGCTTCTTCTTAGTAGCGTGCAGCTGAGAAGTTAAATAAGCAATAGTGCTCGCTCGCTGCTCTAGTTCACTCGACAACATATTGAGCTTATGGCTTTTCATTTTTAACTCTTCCAAATACTTCTTCTCTCTCTCTTTAATAGTGTTTTCCAGCACCATTATCATCGCATTCTTTTGTTCAAGTTCTTTCAGTAGCTCGTTATTTTCAGTCTCTTTGACTTTCAGCTGAGCTTCAAGATCTTCACACTTTCTTTTGAGTTCATCACTTCGTGAACTACCATTTCCTAGGAGAACAGGGAAAGAAGGAGTGTTTCACGTTAACAATGGTGCAATAGGGTTCCTCTTGCTATCCCAAAGCCACAGGAGGAATCCCAAAGGCCGACTTCAGCTAATGCTCTAAACACAACCTCATCTTCAGAAGCACCGTGACAGGTTTTATACAAAGGATGACAAGCTAACGCCACTCGCTGCGGTTTAACATGTTGGTACTGAGAAGAGTCACTTCACACCTTCTGGGGAACGGGGAGTCCAGAAGCCACACTTGCTGAATGTGCTCAAAATGAACCATTTTGCAAAGCCTTTGGTTATTAAGAGGAACTGCTCCCACTGCAGAAGCTGGACTAGCTGGAAGGAGGGATGGAACTGACTGTCTACTAAGAGAGAGGAGTCAGCACTTCTACACTCTATTCCTGGCTCGTTCAAGGATTTCCTATGTGACCTTGGTTACAAACTTGTGATATTTACTTCATAAATAGCAGTAAGTCTGGGAAATAGCTACTCTTACACCTTTAGAATTTATAAAGTCAATGGCACAAGTACAAAGTATTCTCACCTACTTACTCTCTTGTAATGGAGCAAACAAAAATACTGGAAAAGACAGGGAAGTTTAACATGAACATGCAAAGAAAGATGATATGTGCTCCTTACCTTCCAAGTCTGAGCTCTTTACAGTCAGCTCATAGGTTAAATCTGAGGAAAAAAGTTGGTTTTGTTAGAACAACATCTACCCCACACACCGCCTGGTGAGCACCTTACGGGAGCGTATCTGAGTAAAACTGTAACCAACTCCTCCCCCACCTGAAGCTGTAACAGGAGATCACAGCACATTCTATAAAGCAACTGCCCGGTGACACGCTGCTTGTTTTTTTCTTTTTTTTCAATTTAAGCAATTAAACCCCTGCTTAATGCCCAAGTCACAAGCTGACCACCCTAAACATTCCCTCAGCTTCATTGCTGGGGTTTCACAGCAGAAGGGGGAAGCCATGACACCATTCTTGTGAGAAGAATCGAGCACTGACTCCTCACGGGCACCCTCTTCCCCGCTACCTGTGCAGTGCTGCTGCAGGCGTCGAATCTCGGCGTGCAGGCCCTTCAGGGTGTTGGCATGTTCTCGCTGGAGAAACAGCAGGTTCTTCTGGGCACTCTGTAGCTGGTTCTCCAAGTTTGACGTTGCCATTCTGACATGCAGTTACCCTGTCAGAAAGCAGACATGGAATTGTGACAGTGAGTTATCTGGGATATCCAAAGCTCCTCACTCTACAGCCAGGATCAGCAGGAATATCTGAGTTCTACTATTATGACCTGATATGCAATCAAGCAAATGCCACAAAAGGTTTTTCTGTTCCGTGACAATTAGAAGTCCTCTAAGTTCATAGAAAGCTTAATTATAGTGTAGGCCAGAGCAGCAGAGGGAACTCATTTGTTTGGAGTTAACACATTTAAAGGATTAACTTCAGACAGTCTAAGTCACTAATCCTGTTACGAGATAGAAGTGGAGTTCTGAGAAATGGGCTAGTATGTGCCTCTGTCTTGGGGTTTTCCTCCTACCTCCAGGGATGCAGGAATTCCTGACATGCCTGGACAAGAACAAAGAAGAAAGCACTAGAAGGCACCATCACTACAGAGAGATGTGGCCAGGGACTCTTAATGCACAGCTAGGCCCAGTGTGGACGTGGTTGCCACGGGGAGTCGTAGCCCAGACGTGCTCACTGGGACCTGTGTGAGAAAGCTCTGGATGCTACTGCACTTCCTCAGCCTTGCTGGAGCAGGATCCCAGACCCAGCACAGGCCCCACAGCACTGGAAACCAGCATCCCACATGGGCAGATGACACGCCACAAGACAGCTGAAAAGCCCAATATTTCATTTACAGAGAAAACAAACAGGTTATGAGCATGGAAAAGTGTTACAGTGCTGGGTTTTCCTTTGAAATCAGTCTTATAAAACTAGATCTGGACCCACAGTGCTGAGACTCAAACGATTCTCTGTGGGATGCAGAGAGACATCCTTGAAGAGCCCTGCAACACCGAAGAGTCCTGCAACACCAGAGTTACTGCTGCAGGGAGGGTTTTACAGATACCCACAGGCCGAACTGCCACGAAACATTTGTCTGGCAGAGCTGGAAATAGACTCCCAGATGATTTCCCTGCTACACAGGCATAAATAGCTCCTCTCACCAGGCACAGCCAGATGCTTCCTGTGGAGAAGCACACGCTGCCCTGGGGCTGTCTTCTGCCACACTCACAGAAGTACCCGGAGGAACATCCACAGGAGCACAACCAGGCGTTACCGGGTCCCTGGTGATACCTACTCACCAAGTCTGTTGTGACACCATTTTGTTTCCTAGTGAAATTTCAACTCCAGAATGAGTGTACTGGTGAGAAAAGCATCGATGACAGCATGAAATCCTCCTGCAGCCTCAAAGCACAAGATCCTCCAGGCAGACTTTCAGCAGTTCTTGAATTTCACGGTGACAGTTGCCCCTCTGCACACACCGGGTGCTGCGCTGCTACAGGTAGGGTGCACGGAGCCACCCCACCTACAGCTGGGCTTACAGAGCTGCTGGGTCTACACCAGAACTTTCCAGAGACAAGTAACTCCACATCACTACACTTTACATTTCTTAAGTAAGAAAGCTGTCATGTTTGGGGAGCTTTCTGAAAGCTCTGGGAAGCCAGCTGCCTGCATGCTGACAGCACAGGAACAGTGGCACAGACAGGCCCCTGAGAGCCAAGCTCGGCACGGCAGCAGCACAGACTGGCTGGGAACTGCACAGGACGAGGTGGGGGGAATACCTGGAGGAGAGAGCTGCACAGGGAGCAGCATAAAAGGCTTTCAAGGGATCCATGACCGTGCAAGGGGTGAAACAGAGCCCTTGGTTACTTCACAACAGAGATCAATGACTAAACTCGGTGCTCAGGAATGAGGACAACGGTGCCAACTTGTGCTGTCGGGTGGAAGCGTCGCTCTGCAAACACCGTCCTGCAAACAAGCAAAAGGCAATGGACCAGAAATACTCTGAGACGAGGGTTCTGGGTTGCCTAGGTAAGAAACCAACTGCCTTGTGCATACAGGCTCTTGCTGTATGGCTTGAAGAGCAGCTCACAGTTAGGACACTCCAACAGCACCACAGCTGCTCCCTCGCTGCCCACCGTGTCAGAGGGCTACGAGAGGATGGGCTGCTCGGTCCATGGCAATTAGTGGGCAGCACTGTCCACTTCAGGGATGGGCAGTATTCCAGCTGTGTTATGCTGTCAAAGTGACAGCATCTTGCTTGCAAAGCTGACCTCAGGCAGACAACTTCACTGAATCACCCAGTTCCTTTAGTGATCACCATACTCATGCGCCAGCAGAATGAAACCTGCAGCCTGTGCCCTCATTACAGCAGGAGCTCAGGCTGCACCGTACATCGAGGCTCAGAAGGAATTTTAAATCAAGGCATGTATTTTCCAAAAGAAGTTTCTTTCCTAGGTGAAATAACAGCCTACACATAGTATGCTGGAGCCTTTACTATCATACTGATGGTGACTTTATGGCTGTAACCGACATTTGAACACCATCACCAGCAACAAACAGCTGAGTGTTTATGACTCAGGCCTTGAAAATAAATCTGCTTTTTAAAAACTAGTCTGTAAATGCTACAAGCAGAACAAGGTCAGCTCTCACTAGTGATCCCCTCCACAGTTTTTCACCCTGACCTTTTGCATCTTTACTATCACACTTGGTTTACCTACTCTGAGGAAAAACCCAATAACCCAGAGACTGGTTAGTTTTACAGGCTTAGGAGAAAATAAAAATTACTGGCACCAGAGCATCATCTCTCCTGCAGCACCAATAAGTTAATCAATGACAGCAATTAAATCAATCCACTATGGATTTTATCTGCAGCCCCTCTGAGGATAAAGGATCAGAGCACTAACTTTTCCACAAGCTTTCTGAAACATTCCTATGCTTCTCCTTGTTACCTGCCCCGTCCTGTCTCCTTCAATGCAAGGACACCGTGGTAAATTCACAGCTTCCACAGAATCTGTGAGCAGCAGCTTCAGTCCAAACCCCACTCTACCTACACTGCTCAGTCACTGGGTTGGGAAAAAGCCAAAACCATCTACCATCAAAACAGGGAAAAGGGAAAGCATCTTGCATAGACAGTCACTGTGCTGTGAAAGCTGCTTGGAGTTGTGCAAACTGCCATCGACAAGGGTCTCTTCAAAGCCACAATTCACTGGGTACCTGTGACACCAAATCATAAACCACAAAGCTAGACTTAATATTAAAGTCTGAATTTGGATGAAATAGATTTCAACTGAATATATATAGTCTGTCAACCCATTAGTACAGGATTCATTTTGTTGACTGCTTTTGCAGCCAAACTTGTAAGAAAGTATCTACTGCACAAATGAGGGAAGAAAAAAAGATTGGCACCATCAGTCTGAGTAAGTCAGATACCCACCATCACCTGCACCCCACCCTGTTGGAAGTTCAACAATATTTTTCCAGGCCAGAACTTTCTTTAGCCAATGCCCAAGTAAAAAACTGGCCAAACTGGCACAGCAGAAGCCACTAAACAGAAAGTATTTCTCTTTCTAGCCAGTATCACAGAATTCACACAGAATCACAGAACGTTAGGAGTCAGAAGGGACCTCAAAAGATCATCCAGTCTAACCCCCTGCCTGAGCAGGGTCACCTCGATTAAACCACACAGGAATGTCTCCAGAGAAGGAGACTCCACAACCTCTCTGGGCAGCCTGGCCCAGGGCTCTGTCACCCTCACAGGGAAAAAGTTTCTCCTTACATTCCCATGGAACCTCCTCTGCTCCAGCTTGGACCCATTGTCCCTTGTCCTGTCACTGGTCATCACTGAGAAGAGCCTGGATCCAAACACTTTAATGCCCACAGAACTAACGCAGCTGGATGGGACACAAGAAGACTGAGGATATGGATAGGATAGACAGTAAGTCAGGCCAACACATCAACCAGTTCATCTGCTGCTGGGCAGGTTCACTCAACAGACCCTTTCTGAGGATGGAAACATGGGGCTGAGGAGAAGGATGAACCCTCTCAGCATGACATCACAGGATTGCTCTGGCAAATGCTTTGCATTTGGGTCAGACACGAAAAGCACCTTCAGAGCCCTGAATAAAGATTGCTGGAGACCCCACATGGATGTTTCAAAGGGACAGAACCTTGGAGAACCAGATGTCCAGGCTGTGACCCTCCTGGCTCCTCACACCCCCCGTTCCTCCACAGGACACGTCCTGGCTTCCACAGAGACTCAGTGCTACCTGTTGTCCAAACTAGGATCATACTCTTAGAAAGCCCACCCAAAATATTTCAACATATTCCAAGTGTACTGGCTGGAAACTGGGCTGTAGGAGAGCAGGGGGGGGGTTTGTTGGGCTTTTGGGGGTGTCAGTGTGGGTGTTTGTTGGGTTTTTTATGTGGCAGCATGAAAATATACCCATTTATGTCAGGGAAATTGCTTTATACAGATAGTTTTCTTCAAATAACTGGATTATTAAAACACAAAAGGCTTTTATTTCCCTGGTTTCCCCACCTACAGTCAATTCACCTTTTTGTACATTTCACAGCATTTAACAGCTCATCAACTTCCTTGTTTATGGAGGTTGAGTGAAGTTCAAAGGACACCACACAAAACATAGAAACATTTTTCAAGTCAAAACCACTGGCAACTGTCACAAAGTTAAACCAGACACTGAAACTCATAAAGCTCTTATAAATTAATAGCACCCTTTAATTCTGCATTCTTACATATGCCATTATTGAAAGTGATGACAACTGTGTAAATGATTTTATTTAATGTTAGTCTCATATTTGTCAGCAGCTCGTAGGGGAGGATGTGAGACTGACTCACACAACCTCAGGAAGTTTTAAAATTGGGAATAGACTTAGGAAATGCAATGAAAAGGAAACAAATAAAATAAACTATTATTTCTTTTTTATTACAATACAACTCAGGAAACACTTTCCTACTACTTCCCTACGCAGAGGCTTTGACTTAGTTCCAGGGAGTTTGGTTAGCAGGATTTACTGCTGCTCCAAGTTCCTTAATGCTTAACCCCTTGTTTCTTGGCGTGGAGCACTCACCAAAAATCAACCAACTGGAGATCTTACAGAAAACATGGTCCTGGGAGGGGTCAGTCAAAAGGAAAAGACAAACAAAAAGAATCTATTTGGGTAGGTCTCCCTTTGGGGTTTCCAAGCTGAAATCCTATAAAGCAGTTCAGGGATTGCAGTAAGCTGATTTCATCTCCCACTCTCTGGAACAAGAATGTGCAGCCAAGAATAAGGCTATGGCCAAAAAGCACAAGAGAAATAGTAAGATGCACAAGTCCACTGAGCCCTGAACAGCCCAGCTGAGCCATCTTCACTCTCTCACCATGGAAGTCGGTGGGCCAGCTCCCAGAGCAGCCAGGCTCTGGCTGGATCTCATCACATCAATTATGCCAGTGCTGGGAAGAAAGCTGTAACTGCATACACCACAGTTACATCACTGTGGTTCTTCCCCCCCTCCCATCCCCTTGTCTCCAGAGTAACTCTGACAGCCCCATTTCGCTGTGTTGGTATACAACAGAGCTGGGCAAGCTCCAGCTGGGAACACTCAGGTCATTTGAGAGGGGTGGCAGAACGTTAAACAGGGCACTGCAGCGTTCAGCAGCACAACGGTGACACACCTGGTGCTGAACCCCCAGCAGCGACCACCCCGTCACGGCTACACAAGCCCAGCCCGGATGGGGAGCTGCATCCTGGCCCTGAGACACACGGAAGGTCTCATGTCTCAGGATCACCACCAGTACAAAATGCTTCCAGACAGAGCTCAAAGATTGAGCCTCGAGTCTGGCACACCAGGGGTTCACAGTTTTTAAAATAGATTGTCAGGGGAACAAATGGAATGAAAGGAACAGCATTCCCTGGGGAGCACTGTGCCACACCGATCCTTCCTGCACCGACCTAAGCTCTCACCCTCCTGGGAAGTAACTAAAATTAACATTCTTGTCAGCATCCCTTAAGAAGAGGCTGCTCCATCGCTTTCACAAGTGCATGTTCCCTTCAAAAGGGAACATAAATACATAAATTTTAAACTGGAAGTGAAAAATATTAAAGGAGAGTTTCCAAAATGCAGTTTCATGACATGCTCACCATAACAATCTCTAGCATTTTAACAGCCAAACCTCGCCTTGCAGATGAGGTGCAGGCTCCAGGGTTTTTCTGATCTCAAGTTTTGGATAGAGTCCAAAATATTTCAAGGCAGTGAGCATCTGGCTGTGTATTAGGTGCCTTTGCACAAAGGCAGAGCATCTCTACACCCCACCACAAGACAAGAGGAGGGAGATGATGCTGCTCTATGACTTCAGGCACAGTCCAAAGGAAGCTACTGGAACGAAGCCTGAGTGACTGCAGTTATTTAATATTTTCATTCCCATTGGGTATCTGCTAAACAAAACAGAACAACCTCCTTGTACATGGATGGGGTGACTCACCTGAGGAGCTGCCTTAGCCCTCTGCCAACATACCCAAATCTTTCTGAAACATCTAAGGGCAGGCAGAGACTTCCCTCCCAACTGGTACCTAGCAGTGTCCTCTCAAAATGTGACAAAAGCTGCCAAAACACTTTTTCCACACTATAAAAAATACGACTTCAAGAATAATTGAGGACATGAGAGTCTTCTCCTCAGAACCTTCCAAGTTTGAGCCAGTCTCCACTTCAAAGACCGTCACCAAACTGACCAAACACATCTAACGTGGCTCTAATGCTGAGGCACCCCACTGACTCTCAGCTGTTCTTCACATCAGCAGCTATCTCCAGAGACAGATGCCATCCTAAGGTGTCTGTTCAGCTTATTCCAGAGGACATAACAAAGGAAACCCTGCCATCTTTCTGCTGCACCCCCCCCAGCCCACACTGATATTATTACACTTCCACTAACACAGAGCCAGTCTAAGGCAGTTTCAGACATCCTACCTCAGAGTTTCACATTTAGGTTTGTCCCTCATCCTCCTGTGCATCAGGCTGAACCACCTTCACAAGCTCAGGGTTTCCTGATGTGCTTTGCAGTGATGTCAGGCCCACACAGCCACCTCCTGAACCTGTGTCCCCTTCACCAGCGCCCCCTTATCAGTACACAGCACATCTTACAGCAACACCTCTGTCCCCCTCTTCCCCTGCCCTGTCTTCAACAGCACTTAGTGGAATTGCTGCCCAAATAACCTGGGTTCCTATTATTTATTTAGTTTGTGTTTAAGCCAAGCAAGATTAGTTGCTCTTTCCTGGAGTCAGATAAGGGGAAAAAGGAAACATGCCACTTTCCTCCTCCTTTTTTTTTTCCTTTCTCAGCTCCTTTTCTATTTCTACTGCTTTTTGATTCTACATCACTCAGTTGTCTCTCTGCCCTGCTTTGCTTCCATTTTCTGATCAGAGACACTGCAGACTCTTCACAGTTAACTCTGAACATCCCTGGAGAAGCACAGGTTTTAGTTTTTTAGCATGAAAATATTTATTTTGTTACTCCTACGGCAACTGGTGTGGCAGCACAGAGAACTCTTAGCAGACATCCTCCTGAGAGCAGTGATTTAATTCTTCCAGATGCTCTAAATGAACAAGCTGCCACTTTGCACTGCAATCATGGGCTGCTTATGTGCCTTCCTGAAGCCACGAGGAATCACAGGAATAATTCAGGTGGGTTTTCTCCATCCTTAAAACCACCTGACCCCAGAGCTGTCATAATGGAAGCAGACTAAGAGCAATCAGATGTTATGATCACTACTGTGACAGAGACTATTAGAGAATCAGATCAAATGGTCCTGCAGTGGCCTTTTACAGAGACACAATCATCCTGACTGGGAGCAGGTCACCCAACGCTACGGCTGTGCCGCTGTCACGGAGACAGAGCTTACTCTGGCAGAAAACACAGAGTTACCTCATCTGGGCATAAGTCACTTTAGGGAGACAGAGAAAATGTCACCCAAATAACACCAATTATTTCAGAAGAACCCCTTTAACAACAGTGAGGCCCATATTTTATTTTTTTTCCCTTAAGTGACAATAAAAGCCCCTATGAGTAAAGCTACATCATAATTTAGATGAACAGGTTGGGTTTCTAGCACACTGATGAGGTACCTATTTTACTCACCCCTTCATATTAGAGTAAAAGTTTGTTATTTTACTATAATCTCCATCCAAGCTGCAGAACTGTACCCCAATCACAACCAGTCACAACACTGCAAAGACATGTTAATCTTTCTACCAAATCCAATTTATCACAAGGGGAATGAAAAGGAGATGAATGTTCAAGTCCACCAGACTAACAGAATGTCAATGTTACACACCAAAATGAGCCTGATCCTGTTTCTTTCAAAGTCATTAAGAAAGCTCTCCAGCTCCAGTTAGAACTGAATCAGGACTTAAGACAGGAAGGTGGGCTGGGGAGGTTTTTCTACAAGGATATGGTAAGTAGAACCCCAAACTTATGCTATCCAAACACTATACCAAGGAAAAGTCAATGGTTGGATTTTTCCAGGTATCAAATATTCACTTCTGAATACTTATTACTTTATGATCAGCAATGTGGGAATTGCACAAGAATTCAAAGACAATTCAGTCTGTGATTTATTTATTTTTTTTAAAGTTTCCCAGCTCTGAAGGTTTAATGAAACACAACCAAAAGAATTACTATGCTGGTTTCACAGAAGTGACTTAGTTGGGCATTGTCCCTGCCCCCAACAGGAAAATAACCCGCCACCAGGCAAACATTCAGCTACTTTGTTACCCAGCAGAGCTGTGACCTTCCCTTGCCCCTTCCACTTGCATGTACTGAGCAAGAATTTATTACTGCATTTATGAAACACCTGAAGCCACCCTCCTGGATGTTAGTGAACCCGGTCCAGCTGAGAGCAAACCTGTTTCTCCACAGGCTGTTTGTTGGGTTCCCCATGCAGCACTGCAGACACCTGTGCAGCTGGTGGGGAAGGTGGGAAAAAATACTAAAAAAAAAAAATCAGCTAAAAAACCCCACCCAAACTAAAAAGAAATCAGTCAGCAGGGGTTGGGGGGTGGTATGGGCAGAAATTCTTCCTACAGCAGTCCCAGCTCCAGGCTCTCACCAGAGCTTGAGCTCCTGCTGCTCAACCACAGAAATCAAGACTGTCAGAGAGTCCCTGGAATATCTGTGAAACACATCAAAAGGTGCTGAAGCTTTTCAATGAGCTAAATAAACCTGTCTGCTTAGGAGAGATCCATTTACAGAGAACAGCTACTGGAACAGCAACTCAGCAGGCTAAGACAGCTGTTTTTCAGGCAAGTTTAACAGGCTGAGGATATTTTTCTCTAATGCATTCAGTGATGCTGTTTCATAAGCCATTGATTTTATTATTTTAGAACAGCAACTATGCTCAAACATAAAAAATTGGCCTCCACTTTGCTAAAGTAAAGGTTTGGAGAGCTGCTGCTGAAGGCTGTCTAGCAGTGGTGATGACCTATGTCTAAGTCCTGTCTGAAGCAATCATAAAATTAATTTTTTTAAAGTAAATCAAGACAAAGAATTTCAATGTGAGATGCTTTATACTCCTACTTGCATAAGCCAGATACCTCCAAGACCACAGGACTGTACACAGCTTAAATCAAGCTTTCATGAGGAATGGAAAGCAAACAGGCACACACACTTTGATCACAAAGGAGACCTGCCACTAATGACATCATTCACAGGATTTCTTCTGCACAGATGGACACTCACCAAGGTCTACACCTCTACTCCATGGAGACAGGATATGTTGCACCTCTTGTGCCCTCCCTCTGGGCAATGACTCCGATTACAGGCAGCTCTTGTTCCCTGGCCTATTTCCAGTCTCCCTGGAGGCAGGTATCACTATGTTAAGCAGCAGCCATGAAATTTTACAGTTTTCAGTCAAGCAATGCTTTTAAATAACATAGATCTTAAATCTGATCTTTCACCCAAATAATTAAAACCAACAAGCAGAAAGGTATTTTAGTATTTTAGGTGGAACCTAAAGGTTTTCTAGGAGCACGAGTAAACATTCTCCACAGCAGGAAAGAAACAGTGATCCAAATGAAAGGTTTTTATCTTTCCAGGATTATTAAAATCCCAAACAGCCAGCTCACACAAGTTTTGCTAGACAGCAAAGTGCCATGTTGCTGATACACCTCTTTCAGCACTGTTCTGCCTAATGCACTGCCTCCATTTCCAGCGCCGCGCTCTTTAACGTCGCTGGGAGGAATGAGCTGGTGGAGAACCATAAAACACAATTAGACAGAATTATATGCTGATAATGGGTATTAGTATTTCATCCATTATCACGCTGCTGGACAGTGCTGGTTAGAGGAAGACAATTTTTATTTCACCTGAAAACGAGCAGAGAGGTTAACTGAGGCCCTGTTTGTTGAAGATACTCCAGCCAGACACATAAGGGATGCCAGGTCTAGTCTACCTGGTGAAGGAATCAGAGGTGAGGTGTGGCAGGTAGCAACCAGGCACTGTGAAATGCACTATCCATTACCTTCCTCTGCTTTTTCCAATTTCACATCAGATCAGAGCATGAGAAAGGAGCAGAGAGTTCATTTCTGCATGCTGTAGATGCAGACAGGAGCGCTGGCAATAAGATTTCTGCCTGAACAAAGGGCACCCTCCCCGCCTCAACTCCACCCAGCCCTGGGCAGCAGCACCATTGTTCCCAGGGACAGGACAAGCTCTGCCAGAGCCTGTTCTGACAATACTGGTCATGGTTACACAATATTAGCTTATTGCAGCATATTCCTGATGGGAACAACAGCATGGAAGCTGCAGTAAGGCACACAGACTTACAGCTCTGCTTTCCAGCGTTTCACAGCTCCTCACGACGCTGCACTGTGCGTGGCAGCAGATGTGGAAGAGCCAAACCAGAGACTGGTCACACAACTATCAGTTTTCAATGCCAAGATCTGTAGATCTTTCCCCTCTTCATCTGTGGCTTTGCTTCATAGACCAGCAGTAGGAGAGGTTATGTCCTGTCTAGTCAGGACACACTAAACTACTTCCCCTAAAGCATCATGTTTGCTGACATGCTGATTTCTCAGTAAATCACTGCTCACCAAATGCCACCACCATCAGTTACTAATGGACACACACACATACATACATGGGTACACAAATACAGAGACAAAGTGCCACCTGTGAGAAAAAAAAAAAATAATCCCAAAAAATTCTGGACAGTTTCAAAAAGATGAATGTGTTGTCCTCTCACTTTACTGTGAAAAATGAGGGTAAACACGAGCTTGAGTACAAAGATGAATGACACAATCATATTCTGCTTACACAAGTATTCAATACATTGAAAACCCTGAGTGTATAAAATCCTTCAAGGTTTTGCTGCTTTAAATCACCATTTTTTCTAAGCCATAGAAAATTAATGACACATCTAGAAATGAGTCTAACACAGGAGTAAAAGTAACCTTGCAAACTAGTTTATTACAACTGTATTTCCTCTCTTACACTGTGTGTAACATCCGAGAAGTATTTTATTACACATTATGGACCACATTCTGGAATAATAGCACTGGGGAGTTTTTCTTCTGCCTACTGCTGATAAAGGCTCCACTAACATAATGGATCTGGAGGAACAAACATATTGTCCTTAATACCTACAGCCTCTTGAATTAGGGCACACAGAAGAGCAATCTGTAACTCCAATGACAAAATGCATTAAAAAAAAAATTAAAACCCCCTGAAAGCATGCAATTATATCTGAAATCTGAAGTAAAGGAAGCAACTTTAAAGAATAAAATAAGACTGCTGTTGTGGAGTTTGCAACAATTACTGGAATGAAAACTACATACAGCATTTGGATTGGTCACAATCCCTTTCCTAATGGGATGGGGGGGGAAACTTTGCAAATACACTAAGCAGAAGCATATTAACTGGATGAAAAAAGTAGTTATGCATCAGTTTAGCCAATATACTTTTATTTCTACTTAAGCAGCTGATACTTTCCTCTGCTATGACCTCCTGATCTTTGTTGTTTCACTAAAAATGACTGCTGGAACCTCAGTACAACCAAAAGCTTGAAAAATTAACAATATTACAAATCTGCCATTATCTGTTTATAAAGCACTTGCTTTAAAGAGCCAATTCAAAAAGCAATGTGCAGTTTAAGAGCATAAATGTGCATCTCCCAGAGGCTCTGCCATAATAAAGGACTACAGAATTACATCCACCGAAGAACAAGTTATATGGGAAAAGGCACTGTCTTTACAGTCACATCAATTTGCCTTTTATATTTTAAGGAGCATATTTTATCTTGCAAAAACATAATACAGCTTTTTAAGCTTAAGCATCTTACCATCTAGGCAAAGCCAAGAAGTACCCTGGATGCTTCCAATGCACCTGCAATGCAGATCAAACCGGCCAATTCCACCCTCAGGGCTGCCTCAGCGTCTGTGTTTTTATTTACCTCCCGCTGTCTCGGTTTTACACAATGTAGTAAAGCAAACTCAAAGGCACAGCGCTGCTGTCCTCAGTGGGCAGTGCCCCTCCTTCCTCCCTGCTGTCCCACCCCATGTCCTGCGTGGGGACACTGAGCGCCTATGCGGCTGGAAGAACCTCCATGTCTGAGGACGCCCTGCACTGCTCTGCTGCCATAACCACAAGCGACGGAAGGAAAACACATCTCCTTAGGTCAAGTTTACTCCCTACCCACTCCGAAACATACACAGTCCATACGTCCACCCATCCTTCTCTTCCCAGGCACCGCGCCACCCGTGAAAACGAACCCGTTGTCACTTTCCGAAGTGAAAACGCACCCCACAAAAGGAGACCGAAGGATGAAAAGAGGTTGAGGTGTTCGGAGCTGCCCGGCGGGTGGGAGTCAGCAGCCCCACCGGGGAGTACCTGGACGGCGCGGAGGGCCCTCCGCGCCCGGGCACCCAGCCTCGGCCCTGAGCCAGCACAAACAGGCGGGACGAGGTGCAGGGTGGCCCCTTTTCCCCAGGGGACACGAGAAGAGCCTTGCGAGGCCTCAAGATGGAAACGGAGGCACTCGGGCCCAGTCGTGCCCGGGGACGTCGGGCCGGGCACGCCGCTCCCCCCCAACCCCACCCCGGCGGTGCTCGACACTGCG
>VXBZ01003803.1:90924-142279 GCA_013399135.1 Heliornis fulica
ACCGGGGGCGGCGGCGCAAGCGCAGGTGCGGCTGCGGCAGCGCGGCCTGTCGCTGTGGCAACGGGAGGGGGGTGTGTATGTGTGTGTGTGTGTGCGTGTGTGTGAGTGTGTGTGAGCGCAGCCACGGGCCGCGGCCTTATCCCCGCCCACGGAGGGGCGGGCGGGAGCCGGCGCGCGCCCCTGCCCTGCGCGCTCAGCCGGCGCGCGCGCGCGTGTGTGTGTGAGGGGGCGCGCGGGCACGGAGCGGGGCCGTGTGAGGGAGAAGGAGAGGCTGGGGTGGGGGGTTGTCCCTTCCAAACCAGACCAGGCTGTGAGTCTGTGCTTCAAGAGGGCAGGGTTAGATCAGACATTTGGAGGGTGGTCAGGCCCTGGCACAGGTTGCCCAGAGAGGTTGTGGAAGTCCCAATCCTGGAGGTGTACAAGGCCAAGTTGAAGCGAGAGAGATGAGGAAACATGTCTGCCAGGGCACAGAGCGGGTTATTGGGGACATTTATCTCCATATTCTGGATTTCCTGTAAGGAACACCTTATGATTGCTTTTTCTGCTAGCTGCTTTTTTAGTCAAAGTCCAGTCTCCCAAGTGATACTAATTTTGTGATTTAAGAGCTTTACAAACCGTGTTTGGCTGCAGTTCCTATGGGTGGAAGGCAAGGGACAGCCTGGTGGACAATAAAACACTTTCCANGCGCGCTCAGCCGGCGCGCGCGCGCGTGTGTGTGTGAGGGGGCGCGCGGGCACGGAGCGGGGCCGTGTGAGGGAGAAGGAGAGGCTGGGGTGGGGGGTTGTCCCTTCCAAACCAGACCAGGCTGTGAGTCTGTGCTTCAAGAGGGCAGGGTTANTTGAAAGGTTAAAGGGGTTTTGGGCACCCTGGTCTGGTGAAGGTGTCCTTACCCATGGCAGGGGGTCGGGAACAGACAATCTTTGAGGTCCCTTCCAACCCAAAGCAGTCTGTGATTCTATTAAGCTGCACACCAGCCGGGCAGATCCTGGGTGTGCAGCTATACGTGGATGGATATTCTTTGCACATCTGTGTTTTCTGCATAAAACCATGTGGAAGATCATGCCATGAGGTATAATCGCTGCCATGGGATAATATTTCTGGCAGATGCACACGAGGTCGGATGCACGGTGTGCGTGCCAGCAGTCACAGGCAGAAATCCCCACACAGCTCGTGGGTACGGGAAGGTTAGAGAAACTGGGGATGCGCCCGTGACCAGGACATGGCGCCTGTGAATGGCACCCACAGGAAAAGCCTAATGAGATTTCTCTTGCATGCAGATTTGCTCAGTGCTTGTGATGGACAGAAAATACTTCGCTGCAAGGGACTTCAAAATTAAGAGATAGAAACCTGACATGTTTACATGGAAAAGGAAAATGCTGATTAAATTTTTTAAAAGTCAGAGATAATAATTTCTAAGAAAATGAAAGCACTATACACATCACAGGTGACTACTCCAGGCCTTGATCAAAAGCATTAAGCACTAGGTTGCAAGCTGGTAGATCTACGCACCTTTGACGTGATTCTGTTGTGTGTGAGCAAATGGAGAATGGATCTACCCATGCCTTGCACCTCGAGGCTCTTAAAGCTGGGAAAAAAAGAAGCACCACAGAGCCTGGAAGGAGATATTTTTAAGAAAGCTTTTTAGTTCTTAAAGCTAAACCCAGAGATGACCAGTTTTACGTGGGCATTTAGAGATGCAAAGATTGGTCCAGGAGGAGATGTAGCTGCACTGGCAGTGATGGAGAAGGGCCCTGCAGCTGGACAGGGCAGGCTGCTGTGCCCACCAGAGAGGGGTGGGGGTCGGCAGCATCCCCGGGGCACCCTCCAGGCCTGGCACACAGCAGCAGTGACAGCAGGTCTCCATCTCTTCGCAGCAGCTGAGCAAAGTGAGGCTGAGCTCAAATGCTGGTTCACAGTGTAGGGCAGAGTCCCAGAGAACAAGCCCTCTCCTGTTCATGGTTTATCCCTTCCTTTTATCTCTCATCCATCCAGCTTTTTCTATAAAACACAGAGTCTTAATATAGGATCCTGTTAGAGGATGAACTAGTCTGAGAAGCTGATTCAGCTAGGACCCATGCCAAGAGAAATGCATTTGCCATTTGAATCCTCCTGGCAGGAAAGACGGAAGGATGTTCAGTTCAATATGGATCCCTAATAACCTAACGCAGATGAAGGAAAAAACCCAGCTGTGTGGCTGGAAAGAAAGAAAGAAAGAAAGAAAGTGCTTTTTATTAACAGGCCATAAGATGTGACATTCACACAACAGAAATAGATCCCTGTGATCCCTCTAAGGAGAATGTGTTGGAAACAAAGGGATGAAACGACATTCATTTAGAAATAAAACTCCAAAAGTGCCTAAGAATTTTTTTCAGTATCCCCGCTGGTTCACTCTGAAGTTTTGGGTTCTGTGAAGTTTCAGCAAGTTTGTTGATGACACAAAGCTGGGAGGGGTGGTGACACCCCAGAGGGTTGTGCTGCTGTTCAACAAGACTCAGGCTGGAGAGCTGGGCAGGGAGAAGCTTAATGAGAATCAACAAGGACAAGTGTTGGGTATTGTATCTGGGGAGGAACAAGCCCAAGTACCAGGATAGGTTGGGGACTGGCCTGTTGGAGAGCAGTGGAGGTGAGGGGGACCTGGGGGTCCTGGGGGACATCAGGATGACCATGAGCCAGCAATGTGCCCTCGTGGCCAGGAAGGCTAACGGCATCCTGGGGTGTATTGGAATGGGGGTGCACCTCAAGAGAGGTGCTTCTACCCTACCTGGAATATTGTGCCCANCAACCTCTTCTCAGTGACGGCCAGTGATAGGACAAGGGACAATGGTTCCAAGCTGGAACATGGAAAGTTCCATGTGAATATAAGGGAAAACATTTTCCCTGTGAGAGTGACAGAGGCCTGGGCCAGTCTGCCCAGAGAGGTTGTGGAGTCTCCTTCTCTGGAGACATTCAAACCTGACTGGACATGTTCCTGTGTGACCTAATCTAGGTGATCCAGCTCAGTCAGGGGGTTGGACTAGATGATCTTTCAAGGTCCCTCCCAACTCCTGACAGTCTGTGATTCTGTGATTCAGCTCGCAGATGTCACCCTGACCTGCTGTTCTTTAAAAGGATGACAGGTGAGTGGATCAGTGAGCTGCTCCAGTTTCTTCCTGTTCAAAATGGGAATATCTTTGTCTTACAGGGTGCTGTGATCATGGTAATTATGTGTCATTAATATCTGCAAAGTGCTCTGGTAATCCTGAAACGAGGGTGCTGTGTAGTACAGTTGATGGTAGTTCAGAAACAGCTCTTTGCAGAGAGCTGGGCTGGAGGGAGCTCTGCCTCAATCAAAACTCCTGAACTTTAGAGATGAGAAGGGTTTTCCCCCAAAATTCAAATCCCCAATGCAGCAAGGCTCTGAGATATGAGCATCTTAAAGTCTCACATTGCTTATGCTCCCCCAAAATGAGAGATGACAACAAGCTGTGATATGAGGTACAGCAGCCCTTACGGGCCATGTTCCTGGTGGGTTGTACTGCAGTGTAGTTATCAGTGTTTCATGCAGTTACAGCTTTTCATGGAAACTGCAGGCACCCTTCCAAAGCATGGCTCTATGCACCTCCTGCCCCCAAGTCAGGCAGAAAAATTGTGGGGAAACTGAAATAAAATCCAGACTTCTCAACTCACATATTTTTGAGGGGAGCAGGTGGAAAATCCAGCAAGCAGCCTCCAGATCTGAGGGTCTCTGAGTCCTGGACTTTGGTTCGAAGAACCTCTGCCCTTTCATAGCTTATTCTTCAAGCTCTGCAAGGCAGGGAGCTCCTTACACTGCTGGATGTGCCTGGATTTGATGAGATGCAATCATTTGCATGGATTTCCAAGACCTTGTTGCTAAGCAGGGAGTTGCAGGTTGGCCAGTCTGTCTCAGGGCCTGCTGAAGAACTGCTCTGATCCCCTGCCACGCAGCCCCGCATGCCCTCCGCAGGCTGGCCTGGCTGCATTGGAAACCTGCCACATTGCTCTCATGAAGCATCTCCAAAGTTTATATATAGCAATAAATCAAGTGGCTGCAAAGCCTGGGCAGTGGAAAGGCTGTGGAGGAAGGAGGGCTCCTGGCAATGCCCACCACAGGAGCAGCTCTTGGCTCTAGCACCAGCTCTGCGCTTGTCCCCTCCTCTCCAGAGGAAAGGACAGAGGGAGGCACCAGTTTAGAGGATGAGTGGAAACTGGTGTGCACTTGGTGGAGGGCACATGCATACTTTAAAAGACCCATGCTAATTAATTAAAAAAGATGAGTGCAGGGAAATACTAGAGCAAGGCTGATCCCATTCCATGATCTGCCTCCTACTCTCTTTCTGAGGTCTTGGGTTTTCTCTCCAGGCTCTACTAAGAGCAGGTACAAAGATTTTTCCAGAACACTGGAGACAGAGCATCTTCCCACTTTTTGCTGGTGCCCCTTTCTCTGTAATTTCTTTTGCTTGCTTTGTTGTTTAATGAGCACAGATGACAGGGACAGGAGGCAGCAGCAGGCTGCAGAGCTGGAAGCTGGGAAATTTCATCCCCTCTCCTGTGTCAGCGCACACGGATGTTGTTTTGCTTTGCTGTGCATCTGTAACACCAACATGCACAGCTGGCCAGGTTTTGCTTCTGGTAATGCAGATCTAAATCCAGACACCATCCACCCCATAAAGCCTAAAGAGTTACTATTAATTAGATCAGCGTGACTAAGATGAGAATCTGGGATTAGCTTCACATTCACCCCGTTGGGAAGGAGGTGGTGCTGGAGTGGCTGTGTCTCTGTGCAAGCAGGCAGCCTGCAGTCCTTGCACGAGTCCTCTGCTCTGGACAGCAGTGTGCTGGGGGTAGGACAAGGGAAAAGTACTCTGCAGAGTCTTCCCCTGAGCTTGGGGCAGAGTGGGGGACAACAGCCAGCGTAAAATTCAATCAAAATGTTGAAATCTGAAGGGTGATGTGATCCCAAAGGGAAGATTTAAAAAATGAGAACCAAATGTACCTAAGTGTGTGTGTGTGTGTGTGTGTGTGTGTGTGTATACAGAGACACTTCTGTTCTAAACCTTATTTAGTACCTTTGCTCTCAGATATTCCATTGATGAGGGATCAGCTAAAATACCCAAGGCCAAATTCTGCCTAGTGACACGGTCCAAGCCAGCATTCCTCTCACAGGGCTGTGCTTGAGTGCTGTCCTCAGTCCCTTTGCTGCATCCTACCAACAGCCTCTATGATAATTAGCAGTCATCAGATGAGATCTAATTCTTAACAAAGTTATCCCTGCATGGGAGAGGGAGGGGAAGGCTTAGTGAATGGCAGAAAAAGTCAGTGTCAGGGAGTGATGACAGTTCCTTTTATCATCCTCTGAAGCACAGTGACATTGCTAAGGATTTATTTACAGAAGCTGGTAGAAATAAGGGAGATGCTGTCAGCTCCTTAAGGCAGAGACTGGTTTTAGTTATTGTTTTTCCTTTGTTTGCACAACACTGAGGCCAGTGGGGTTCCTGGTGCAAGAGGAAACCTCCTGCTGCAGAACCAGTAACATCTGATGACAAGAGGTGGATGTGAGGCTCACACATCTACTGTGGAGCAGAACCAGAGAAAGCAAGCCAGGATCCAGGAGATGCCTAACCCAGCCTGACACCCAGGGATGGAGGAGCAGGAGGTGGGAGTGAGCTGTGAGCTGCACACACATCTCTGTGCATGGAGGAGCAACGCAGAGATCCGTCTTTCACACCTGCTGCACCACAGCTCACCATTAATGAAACGGTGCTGAGCAGATGAAGTGCACTCCCAGCCCCTCCTCTGGTGCTGTAGCAGTCAGTTGCTTTACAGCAGGTTGCTCAGGAGCATCAGCATTTGTTTTCAGTTCAAGAGAGCATCACCTGTGAACTGGGCTGCCAGGCCTTGCTCTGGAAGTGCATGCAGGCAGCTCCCTGCAGTAGCCAGAAGGGTTTTGCATCCCTCACATCACACATTGCTCAGAAAGCTGATTTAGCACAAGCTGCCTTTACCCCATCCCCTAAACGTGCAGCGGATCGGCCTCCTCCTTGAGTGTAAACCCTTCCTACAGCTGCTGGAGGGGAGAAGGCATCAGCCCCTTGCTCAGTCAGCTCCCTTATCTCCACTTTAAAAACTCCACTCTTTTCCAGCATTAATTCATGAGATGGATGCTGGCCAGAACCCTGTGACTGTACATATCCTAACAAGGACAAAAGCAGTTTCAGTTATCTCCTGGGCCTTTCCCAGGAACCCGGGGTTTCCATTTCAATCAGAAAGGGTGTGATTAAGGCCCTCTTCATCTAGGCAGCTAAACTTAGATATCAGTCCACAAAGGGAAAGGACAACTTGGGAATAGCCTTGAAATAAGAGAAGTACAAAGGTTTTTCAAGTGCTGTAGAAGACCTGTCACAAATGCATTTTCTTTTGTTTTATAAGGCTTTTATATAAATATATAAAAATATATAAAATCTAGTCTACATATATAAGCAATCCCTGAGAAGTTTATATATGTGTGTGTATGTGTATATATATATATATATATATATTCCCAGGCTTTGCCTGTCAGAGCACTCTGTCAGAGATCATCAGGAAAAAGGCCGTTGACCTCTATGTTCAGGGAGCAACACACACATACAGACCTTGTCTGCTCTGTCAGACCCACTAGATGTGCTGTGGCTATTACTGTGCATTAGTGCTCGTCACATAAATTTACACACAAGCCATGATTGCTTCCTTTCAGATCAGTGATAAAGCAGCTTTGGAGAAGCAGATTCACAGTGGGAGATGTACCCTTGGGCTAAAGAATTGTTAAATTATCGGCATCAAGAAACCTACTGCAATGTGACTTGACAGTTATATGGGACTAGGATGAGGCTGTATTTACTCTGGACTGTTTAAACCTGGCCTACATTGAACTTTTTTTCTTCTCTGAGTAATTTCATTGCTACCACATGGGTTCATTTCCATGGCAGACAGAAGAAAAGGCAAGTCACTGCAGTTGTCAATTGCTGAATCAGCACTGTCCTCTCAGCGAGTCCCAGGAGCTGATGCCTGCTTACCCCAGTGCTGTGGTTTAACCCCAGCTGGTGGCTCAGTGCCACACAGCAGGATGGAGGGAATTGGAAGGGTAAAGTGAGAAAACTCGTGGGTTGAGATAGAGAGAGTTTAGTAGGGGAAGCAAAAGACACACACAAGCAAAGCAAACCAAGGAATTCCTTCCCCATTTCCCATGGCAGGCTATTCCAGCTATTCCCAGGACAGCAGGGCTCCATCACAGGCAACAGTGACTTGGAGAGACAAACACCATCACTTGTAACATCCCCCCATCCTCCTCCTCCTCCCAGTTTTATATCCTGAGCGTGATGTCATATGGCGTGGGATATTCCTTGGGCCATTGGGGTCACCTGTCCCAGCAGCGTCCCCTCCCAGCTCCTTGTGCACTCCCAGCCCCTCACTGGTGGGGTGGGTGGGGAGCACCAGAGCCCATGGGTCTGTGGAAGCCCTGCTCAGCAGGAATGAAACCATCCTTGTGTCACCAACACTGTTTTCAGCACAAATCCAAAACACAGTCCAGTACCAGCTACTGTGAAGAAAATGAACTGTGTCCAGCCCAAACCAGCACACCCAGCAATATAGGCAAGCAGGTGGGCAACTCAAACTTGTAAGGGTCAAGCACATAAGAAAGAACTAGTCTGAATGACTGCAGGGGGTCCAGAAAGTCCTGCACCAACCACACTCTGTGCTTTATGATCCTCAACACTTGAGCGAGTCTGATCACCTTACACAACCATCCCTCCATCACCACAGTCCCCTGTTGCCTCCTCATAATATGCACACAAAGAACTTTAAACCTTGTTGGACAAAGAGAGGGAGAAATACCAGATTCCTCTGGCTGATGGGAGATTGAAGGCATGGAAATATTAACTCACCTGCCAGAGCAGGCTGGGAAGCTGAGCTACACTGCCTGAGGGCCTGCCTCATGTTTTGAGAGCTGATCTCTAGTCCCTTGGAACAGAACACACTGTTAGCTAGGGAACCACAGATGCCTGTAATCTGGCCTGCAAAGAAAAAAAAGGCTTTAAATGACCAGGAAACAGCTCAAAGATCTGAGCTCACTTCAAGAGCCTAAAACACACACTGGTCTGTAAGTGTAACTCCACCTCCACACATCTCTGCTGCTCCAGGGTCTCTAGGTGAGGAAAACAAGGGATTTTCTTTTATCTTCCCTGTTGGTGACTGGTAATGACCTGTGAATTGGTGTCATGTGTGGCCTTTCTCTTTGCAGGCTGTAAAACAATTAGGTCTGTTCCTCAGTTATAGTTTTGCTCCATGTGTCTGGGAGGGTTTTCTCTGCTTGCTGCTGGGGAGTGCTGCCTATCTGGGAGTTGTAAAGATGTCTGTGGTTTTATTGCTAGAGTTTTACAAACCTCAGGTTTGTATTTTTATTATGATTGCTGCTATGAGGACTTTTTTTTTTTAAATTGTGTTTCTCTTGGAGATTATGTTTCACTCTGTTGATCTTTCTCTTGATGTTTCAGGGAGTTAGGGGATACTGGCAAAACAGGCAAAGGATATCACCTTCACCCCAAATCTTACCTTTGCCAACTGGGAAGGTGCAGGTTGTTTTCATTTATTGAACTGACGTGGTGTGAAGCAGTGTCTGAACAGAGCAGGGCATGCTGTGATATTATTAGACCAAGAATATGCCATTTTCCCCCTCTCCTATCAGAGCTGCTGGGTCTTTTCCCAGCCTTCCTTTCTGCTCAGCCAAACCATGTATAAATACCCCATTCTTGAGCTAAAGGACAGATTGCACAGATATTTAACCATCACCGATTCAAACCTGTTTTCAGACTGGCAGGACTGTATTTCAGATATATTAAGCAAATGATATGCAGAGGGTAAATCTCTTCCCTCTCTTACCTGAGGCTGAGATGAGCTGTATTGGTTATGCTGTCACTGCTTAGTGGAGCTGTAAAACCTCATCATCTTGCTTTGAAGATACAGAATTGGTTTCCATTAGTTTGCTGAAAGGACCAAAAAAGGCACGTAGGAACCTGCAGACATGAAACCTGTGGTCAAGTCTTGGCTCATATCTTTTTATTGTGTTCACTTTCAAAGGGGTCCAAAGAACCTGGCAACTATTAAGGAGTTGGGGATAGAGCAGTAAATCACATGGCAGCATCCTGAAAAGAGCCAGTTCCAGTATTTGGAAAGAAGAAAGTTAAAGTCCATTTACCATTTGCTGTTGCAAACACTCAGACCTTCTGATCGATAGGATGAGGATGGGAACAGCTTAGGATAGACTATTTTTAGATGTTGGGAGTTATCCTGTATTATTTATTATCAGGGATGGTTTGTCCAGGCACTGATAATGACCATGCTGTAGTCACCAAGTCTCAGCCTTCAATAAACTATTCATGGGTACCATTAACATGCTGTTGCTCACGTCCTCAACAGATTTTGCAGGGATGAAATCTGAGATAACACCGGGATGAGAAGCTGCTTGACCAACTGACTGGAACCTTTGGGGGGTCCTGGGCACTGGTTGTCCTTCTGCCCCCCTGTGACTGTTAGCAAAACAGGTCCCTTCTCTCTGCCTACCTCCTGCCTGGCTGGAACTGTCTCTAGTGGTACTAGCAGTGCCTGGAACCATGGGATGGAGATGTTGGCGAGGCTTCTTGGCAGCAGACAATCACCAAACCGAGTCATGGGGTTCACATAAACACAAAGCCCCTCCATCAGGTACAGTCTGTGCCTTGGCCATCCCTTTTCTGGGCCTTGCTGTGAAGTCCTGCTGATCTGTCCCTGGTGCATGTCCCTCCCTACCCCCCCCTCCCCATGCCTGGGGCATGAACAGAGCCAGGCTCTGGGGAATGTTTCTGAATAAAAACAGGAGATACAAGGCTTTGCATTTTGTTTTGAGGTTGGGTTTGGGGTTTTTTTTTTCCATATGGGGTATGGTGGTTTGGCATCTGTCAAGTGAACAGATTAAGAACAGATGGGGAAAGATGTGAAACCCCATTGATCTCTGAGGGATTATTTCAGAAACACAGAGAACAAACGCGTGCTGGATTCCGGCCCCTGCTCTTACGTCCTTTTGGCAGGCACTGCCCAAAATGTGTTTCATGCTGGTGAAGAGTTCCTGTGCTCCTGTGCCTTGGGCACCTCTGGTCTGCCCCTCTTGTGCAGCCTTTCCAGCCTCCACAATCTCAGGCCTTACCTGGGCTGTACCGGGAGACCCTCTGCAAGGGGCTTCAAGAGAGAAGGGCTGCACCCTGCCCTGCACCCACAGCCCGAGGGTACAGAGACCCTGACCCCCTTCCTCTCTCCATGCTGCGTGCCACAAGCAGCCAGCTAGTAGCTTTATTTCACGACTGGCTTCTTTTCTGCCTTTAAAACAAAGTCAGGCCACAAACTTCACACAACACATCCCTCCTCCTATGCAGTCCTCACCCAGGGCATCGCCACATGCATTTTTTGCTTGCAGCCAGCAGAGGACACTTGCTTTCTTTGCAAAGAGTTTGCCCAGAGCTTGGATGCGACAAAGCAAAAAAAGGGAAAAGTTTCAGGGCTTGGCCACACGTGGGCACTGGCACAGCAAGAGATGAGCCTGTCCCTGGCTGCTTCCCAGCCCCAGGGCTCTGGGGGTGCCTTTTTCCTTGGCCTTTCATGAGGAGTTTGGTGTGTGCCTGCAGCACACCGTCAACTGAGCAGACTGGCTGTGCCCTGGGACGTGCAGGCAGCTGTACCTCCCCCAGATGTGGTATTACCAGGCTTTGCTTTGGAGCCTGTAACTCCACGGGTGGCAGGAGGACCTGTGGGCTGAGTGGGCATGGTGGGTGCTGGTAACAGCACAGACCTCAGCACACAGTGCACAACCTTGGCAAAGCGTTAAGTTACCGAGGTCTCTGTTACAAGGCTGCGTAAGCAAACGAGCTTCAATCTGGATCAGACACCTAACTGCAGACATGGCGTGTTTGAGATTCAGATAGTGCTCAAGAGAGCATGTAGAAGCCAAGGCAGGACTCATACCTGACCTCCACAACCTATTTGGCTGCTCTAATGGTCTGGAGGAACATTAAAGTTCCCCCAGTATTTGGCCATGCCTGAAGGGGCCTGAGCCATGCAGAACAAGCCAGGCCTGGAGCCCACAGCCACCTTTGAAAACACTGTACCCACTGCCCTACATCATATTGTCACAGTTACATTTAAGCAGTAAGCATGTATCTCTTTAAATCATCTTCTTTTGGGACTTAAGGACTAATACAGAAGAAATGGAGTCAGAATAGTTTAAAGCTATGTATGCTCTGCTTGTGGTCTGAGAAACTAACACATACCTCATTTCTGATCGATGCAGCAGGAGATATCCGAGGTGCCCACAGTGCCAACTGTGCTATGACTTCCCCTTCTGACTCTCTCTGTACTGGAGGGAAATGTGAACTTTTCTCCTGGTCCTCAAATGAAATCTTGGTCTTAAATGAGCCATCGAGTACGATACCTGGAGCTGTAAAGGCAACACAGACAAATGTGTAGGAAAACATGAAGTTATGGAGAAAATACTCCTGTCTTTCACTACAAATGGGCTTTAGTAACACATGAAAAACGTGGAGCTTTCCAGGCATGGAAGCAGCAGTCAGTGGGGTGTGTGGTGCTGGAGCTGAGCCTGGATGTGGCCCGTGGGCTCTGCACTGTACCGAGGACTCTCAGCACCATACCCAGGACTCCCATGTCCACACAGCTCTTGCTAGCATTGCAGGAATAACCAGATCTCCTTCACCTCTCACTGATCCCAGGCTGCCTCTAACTGGGACCAGCTGTAGGAGAGGACCCAGGAGGTCTCACCCAGCCCTACAATAAAACCTGTCACCATCTCAGAACAGGCACAAGCCAAATCTCTGGCGCAACAACTTGAGGGATCCATTTCCAGCACAGCAGAGCCAGTGTTTGTGGTAGCTGAAGCGCCCTGCTGACCAGCAGGAGATGAGGTACAGCAGACACACGGGCTGACCTTGGGTCTATAACATAGGCCAGACCCTGCTCCAGCCCTAAAAAGTCCCACATTAACCTTTAAAGATTTGTTAGCTGGAATTAAGCAGCTTTCTTGTCCCATCAGCTAGATGTAACGGTCCCTCCTAGCTCATTAACAAAAAGAGCTGGCAAGCCCAGATTTGATGACTGTCTAAACAATATGAAGAGGTGGTGATTTGCTGGCGATGTGTAAAAACAGGCAACAAATCAGCTGGCAACCTACACTGGACTGAAATTAAATCAAAGCACAAGGCAGATGACTTTGAATGGGCTCCAAAGGTCGCAGAAAAACAAGGAAAAACTGATAAAGTTCACAGGAAAACAGAGCAAGCAGAAGGAGCGCTGCATCTTCTTGGCACTGGGAGCTGTTGGCATCTGACTTGCAACAAATGCATTTCAGAGTTAAAAAAAACTTCTCTGGAGGGAGGCTGGAGATGTATAAAAAGAGAATTAATGGATGCATAATTAACTGCTATAGCACTGGGGAGAGCATGCAGAAACCATGGTGCTGGGAAAGCCTTGAGCTGCAGTGGAGGTTTGATGCTGTGAGGATGGTCGCGCTGGAAACAGGCTCCAGCGGTTGCTGCCCTCTGTGGTGGGTGTGATGGGTTACAACCACAGGACCATAACTGTGCCCCATCAGCCCTTCTTGCTGTCCCAGCTAGTCATTAGTCACTGGGAAGGACCTCCTTCAGGCCATAGAGCCTGCTGGAGAAGATGTTACCGTGTGAAACATTAATGCAGAAGAGGCCAATCAGTGGTCATTACATGAGGCAAGATACAACCTCTGATAAGCAAAAGCATTGAAGAGCCTGGAAGACACAAATAGTGGTCCACCAAAGTCAGTGGGAAAAGCACTCTCAGCTCAGTGCAAGGAACTTGGAAGCAACCTGCCCACGGTAGGATCCCTTAGCAGGAGGAGGATAGAAGTGTAGGTCAGTACTTTCCTAATTACAGGATGCACTTACTGTGCCATGTTCCATGCAACCTCATTGCTACTCACAGGTTTATAATCTTTTGGCAGCTTGGCTGGTTCAGCATTTCATTCTCTCTATGCTTGGAGCTGTAGCAAATGCCGAGTTAGACACCCAAGAGGGATAAACAGGCAGAAAAAGCGGCAAGTATCTTCTCTCTCAGCCTGTTGTAAGGGCAGAATCCAGCCCCCATAGTACCTCCAATGTGATTTCCTTAGTATTGTGTTAGGAAGCAGCTACAGTAGGCTTGGAGCAACCAAGCCCAAGGAAGTGGGAAACACGCAGGGGAGTAGTTTGCACCAGCTCCTAGTCTTTGTGTGGGTCACAAGCTCCCATCAGTCCTTAATGGCTTGAGCTTTTGTGGGCATCAGCTTCTTGCAACCAGCAATCCTCAACCTGGACATCAGAGATACACCAGCCCACGTGCCAAATCAAGAGCTAATGGCACTGAGCTTTCAGGACCCATGGCAGAGACCTTCGCGAAGATCCCAGCCTCAGGCCTGTTAGACATGGCTTGCTTTCACCATGCAAAACCAAAAAATCCCATGTCCTCCAAGCCCCTGCGTGCCCCCTGCCAGGGGGTTGTGTGTGGGGGGGCACAAGCTTCATGTGGGGGAGGGACTGTCTCAGAGCTGTCTGGTTTGGGTGGAGGAGAAGGTGGCGGGTGACGCCGTTTCCAGTTCCTAGCAGGAATTTGGACGCGTCTGTGCTGGGAAATTGCAAAATCGTACATTGTGCTAATTAATGCCAAACAGGAGGGCTTTGACTATACATCACCAGAATAACCTTCAGCAAGCACTAGGTGCCTTCCATCCATGAGTGTCTCATAAAGAGCACTGATATTTATTATGTGGCAATGGAAATACATCTCAGGAGCAAACTGCCCAGCGTAGCCATCGTGCCGAATTAGGATTAAATTGTGTAGCACGCACAGAATGAAACCCTGCTCCCTTCATTCATGCCCTGGGACTGCTATTTGCACCACTGGCAGCTCCTGCCTGACTAAAGTACTTCTGATCCCATCCAACAATTCTTTTTTTTTCCAGGTTTGCCTCTCCACAGTGAAACCACAGACTGCGCTCTACGGAAAGCTCTGAGCCCTGAACAGTCTAGAGTTACTGTAGGGGCTGCAGCGGTTGGATTTGATCCTAAAACAATGAAAGCAAATGTGAAAAAGACACAGATGGCTGTTGCCTCTGTGCCATTTGGAGGGGGTTGTGGGTTCTAGCCAGGCAGCCCCATGCCACAGTTATGCAGATAAAGGCAGTGAAGTTCAGTGTGGTGGTACACAGAGGGCAAAAAGATCATTACACCAGTTTGAAGGACAGAAGATTTAAGGACATGGGGTGAAACCTTGTCTTTGCTTAAGGAAAAGTCAGCTTTGCTGTGGCTTTGGCAGTACCTGGATACCTGTGTGTTCATGGACATGTAGAAGGCTGGTAAAGCCAGAAAGCTCTCCTCTGTGGTCCTCAGCCCTGGGGGAGGTGGTTGCTTGACCTACGTGGCATCAGCTCCTTGGGATGTGGACACTCCTTCAGCCCTGCTGGGCCAACAGCAGTGAGAGGCAGAAGAAGGAAGATCCTGATGAGGAGAGGAATGAGAAGAAGCTATGGGAAAATAGTTTAAATTGCCTTCACTTGAGGATGAACCACCAAGGTCTAGACCTTGAATGAAGTGTGGTGAAAGGGGACGTGAACAAAACTGCATCCTCTTACTTGAGAGCTGGATTTAGCCCTGTGGTGAACTTTGAGAAGAACAAATAGGTGGGACAGGGCTGCATTTCTACATTAAAAATGCTCTTCTCCAGTGACACAGATTTTGATCTCTGATAATTAAACTCCTTATCAACCCCTTTTAAAACTGCCCAATGGTTCCCTTCTCAATCTCCCGTGAGGATGGGGAGGCTTAGAAATGTAATACAATTCTGTGGTTGAGTTAAACATCAGGCAGGTTTCAGACTATATTTTACCAGAACCAGATGAATTTCTAAGCTCAAAATCCAGCATACAGAATGCTGATTAAGTTTGATCTGGTGACCATCTGTCCTTGTGTTTGTAGTATGAGTAGCTAAATGAAATTCTGGAAAAAAAAAGGGTTATCTTAAATACACACAGGATGAAGCAAATTGAAGAAAGCCCCATTTACTGTTGCTATGTGAATCTTCTCAGCAAGAGAAGATCAGGTTTTCTCTGAAGTTACATATGCTCAGATTCACTTTTTTGACTCTTAGAAGCTGAAGCATCAATCTGTAAGTTTTCCTTTAAGTGCATCTTGCGAATTTTCCTTTAACTGCCCACTAAATCCAAGCAGACAGTAGTTTGAGTTCTGGTAGTGAGAAATGTTTCACTGTCAGCATCTTGGAAGGTGTAAATTGGTGCAGCTCGATGCAATTTCCACCCCTTCTAACTCAACTTGGGCCAGTAATCCCCACAAATTGCTCCTCAGACCTTCATCCTTATATCTATTGATGTATCTGTCCATCTTCTTACTTAGAGCACGTGAGGTCAATTACATGATGAGTATTAGCTGAGTAACCAAGCAAAGGTCATTGAAGAGCAGAGGTGATGGCTGCCAGACTTTTTTTTTTGTTTTTTCCAATCATAAGGGAGAATTTCTGGATTTTCTGGAGATGTGATGGCATAACATAATGTTCTCCTTTGAAAAGAGCCAGTTAAGAGGCTGTACCCACCAGCAGGCAGAATAGGGAAGAAGAGAAAGTATTGGGAAAGGCAGAAAAATAGCACTGTGGGGATCACAAATCCAGAAACAGAGACAGGGCTTCTAAGGCTTGCTAACAGAAATGGTTTCCAACGTGCAAAGGCACCAGCTTCTGGTCCCCAAGCTCCATCTCATGCCACTGTGAAGAACCACAGGGAGCACAAAGCAAAAACAAATTCAGCCCGTGTTGTCCTCTGCCAGTTTTCTCCAGCTGCCTGAGGGACTTTGCTCTTTGAAGGGGAGGGTATCTGTTCTTTAAAAGGAGTTGTTCACATGTCAGCAAGTCAGTCTGTGTACCAAAGGAGAGATGCTGAGGATGGCTTCGGGGCTTGGGCTGGGGTGCAGGACAGTTACACAGGAGGAGGCTGCTCAGCAATAACCACAACAAAAGCGAGTGGCTGAGATTTGGGGAGCGCCTTGGGTGTGGGAAGCTCTCTGCTACTAAGGGAGCTGCCCCTTCCAGGCTTTCCCACTGTTTACCCTGAGCCCAACTGCTGATCCCCTGGTAGAAGGGAAAAGTCTGCAACTGTGATGCCTTTTTGGGGGAGAAGAGAGAGTCACAAGAAGTCCCTTGGGTGGCATGAAAGCAGTTTGGCATGAAGAGCCAAGCAGATGCGTTTGAAACTCTTGTGTGTCGGCTTGTCTGCCGCGGTGACACCCTGCCCCGGGGGCACAGCCTCCTGCCTGCATTAATACATCCATTAGGTGCTCACTCCCGATGGCCAGGAGGGAGATCCTCTGGACAGTACCTGCACAGATGCATCTGGCTTTGATGAAATCCTGCCAGGAGTGTTCAGAGTCTCCAGCTGACATGAGAAAACCCAATCACTGGGCTCCTTTCTACCTCAAACAACCCTAGGAAAAGAGTGTGCGTGGATGTCACTGGGCTACATCTACGCTTTTCACATGGCCTTTTTCTTTGCATTTTCTTTCTCTTTCTGAACTTTAGAGAGACGCTTGTTTTTCTTACTAATTCTTTCCTCCCGGGTGCTGATAGGGATCTCTGTAACATGAGGCCAGCTGGAAGAAATTCAAACTGCTTTCTAAATGTTGTTATGATAGAGTGAGGGGGACGTGTCTTTGAAGCTGCTGAGCTCAAGAGATGTCCCTGATTCAGGAGAGGCAAGAGGCAATTAAACTCTTTTTTGCTGGAACAAGATTGGAGCCCCTACCTGTGAAAACACAAGCAATTTGCTGGTGTCACCCACCCACCAGCCTCTAGAGAAAAGAAAACTTAGGTAGATGTTATTTGCAAAGTTAAAGGCCACATGTGTGGGGCACAGATATACAGTGCAGACACAACTTTACCTGCACAGACAAAGCGTAACCAAGTTAGCACCAAACTTTAACAGATCAAATTGTGCAATCACTTAAAATATCTTAAAATATCAAATCACTTGTGACAGCTTTACCCTGTGCTCCCACACCCCTCCTTTCTCCATCCACCTGCTTGCTCTTGCCTTTTCCTAGATACTAGGAGCATCTTGGAGCAGGAATGGTCTGTTTTACACCGCTGTGTGTAGCAGCTTTGGTAAAATCACCTTTTTTAGTTAAAAGCAGGGGTGCACAGCCTGTGGCAAAGCTGGGGAAGGGCTCCCTTTGTTGGGTGATTTTAGGGTAGACATACAGCTTGGAGGAATGAGGAATCCCTGCTCCTGCCTTGCAGGAAGAAGAGGCACCGGGACGCCATCGCTAGGGACACCTCGTTGCTGTTAATAACAGCAGCTGCAAGAAGAGAAATCAAACAGCTTTGGCTCTGTTCTGCTTCTCTTGGCTCCACAGACAAACAAAACTTGGGTGATTTTTGACAAATCTAGTGCCAAGGCAAGGCAGGCAGGTTTAAAAGCCTCCTCTTGGCCATCCCATCTCCAGCATACGTACTCCTTGCCAAGGGTCAAGCACAGGGAAAGCGCTTCAGAGGACGTGACGTCCGTGGGGACCACCACAGAGGAACCGATTCCAGGTTGGCCCAAAGGATGCAATTTTGATCTGCCAGCTAATTATTTCATTAGCTGTTTCACACAACTGACTCATCTAGGGATGACCCCACCCAACAGTGGCACCTGTAATTAATAGGACACACAGAAAAGGACAAATATCCCAGATAAGATCCAGGGATAGCATTCACGTGGGCTTTCCCTGATGGAGCCTCTTGAGACAAGTAAAAACACAGAGCAGCAGCCCAGGTTGGGATGCCCAGGGGCAAATCAAATAAAGGGAGTGTCCTAGCAAGAACATTAACAGACAAACATGTCTTAAGAACACCCAGGGACCAACGAGGATGGAACCACCCTGTCCTCAGCTGTACTTCAGGTCCATCTCCCCTAAAATCACAGTGTGCTGAGCAGTGCTCAGCCCCATGTGGGCTCTAGTTCGGTGGATGTGACCCTTTGTCCTCATCCCAGAGCAAGTGAGCACCCAGTGAGTCTCATTCCTCTAACTCTGTCAAACCTCAGCACCAGGAGCGTGGAGGAGCCTCCAGAGTTGCCACCCTCGAAACCCAAAGCACAAAATGTGTTTCAGAATAAAGGCAGCTGAAGTGGTGTCAGCTCTGCTTGGGTTTGTTTCTATGGAAAATTGTTACTTTAATGTGAGTCATGGGAGTAATTAAGGGATAAATAGCAGCACTGCAGTTCGTCAACAGGCTGGTGCCATTGCAAAAGCAAAGGGAAGTGTACACATTCCTACAGAGACACAAACCCAGCCAGGGTGCTGGCAGAATAACTGTTCCCATCCTTTGGGCTTTGGCAGCCTCCTCTGGGCTTAGTCAGGCTGGTGTCGATCTGCAGTAGCCCCACTGAAGTGATTTACTGGAGAATCTGTGAGGTTCCTTCCATTTAAGTCAGGAGACACAGGACAGAGGGACCAGTGTAGGAGCCCAACATCATGAAATGGTGGAAACTTGGATGGCTGTTGTTTGTTTACCTTGATAGTAAAGAAAAACATATTGCACCTTGCTGATTTTTCCTGTTTTTTTTTTCACTTTAGGCCATGCTGAACAAAAAGACAACGTTCCCTGTAAGAGCACTGAGCTGAATGGCAGCTGTGACAATACTGATGATCATTCTATGATTCTATGATCACTGGGGCTGCACTAGAGCAGGGAGAGACAACACAGGAGCAGGGACATGAGCTTGAGCAGGTCAGCAGACAGAACTGGGTCTGATGCAGAAGACAGAGAGAGGAAGAGGGGCTTGTTCTTAGGGACCACTGCTATGTTCAAGACAGGCTCTTACACCTGACACTTGCCAGGTATAAGATTCAGCCTCTGTCCTGGCCCTTCAGCTGAGACAGCAACTTTCCAGCTGGCCCAGAGACTGGATGGAGTAAGTGGGTTCCCATGTCCCAAGCTGGACCTCCTGCCAATTAATTAAGAGTTGGCAAGACATTTATTCGACCCTCCTTGACGCTTATGGACACATGTCCCTGGCACAAAGAAGCACTGTTAGGGCTTGGTCATTAATGTGGCTCCAGGACTCCAGTCTGCTGCTGCTCAGCAGCCTGTACTGTCCTGCAAGACATGCCTGCTGCCTCTGCTCCTTCTGCCCAGCAGATATGTCACTACCAGCCCCTCAGAGCTGCTGGGGGGTGCAGGGGGGTTGTTCTGGCAGCCACTTTGGAGGAGGATGTGAGGAAGGACTGGAAGAGTAATGTGTGCCAGAAGTGCTCTGTATTTGCACCTGTCCATGTGGAAAGGCTGTTTCTCAGCTGAAATCCACACTGTGGTCCCTTCCTTTATATTCCTTTCTCTGGAGTCTTTGCAGATGATTTCAAGCAACCCAGTTTTCCACTTTCTAATAAGCAATTTAAATGCTAAAGGGCAGCTCCTCTGCTGAGGGCAACTGAAGCCAAGGGAGCTGTGACAGTTTGTGCCAGCTGAAGCTTTGCCTTTAAGTAAATGTTTTAAACTTTCCACTAAGGAGACTAAAATAAGCCATAGCATGAAACATTAAGAGCAAAGAATGAACTCTGGAGACCAGAGGGATTTGGGAAATGAAATGAGATCCATCTTGCTGGCACATTTTTTCCCCTTGTCTATTTTTGGAATTTAAAAAATTCCCCCAGATTCGTCTTTTACAGACCAGCCTTTTGTTCAGTGACCAGCACCAAGCAGCCTCCCTCCCATTTCACACAGAGCAGGTGAGCTTTGGCAAGCCAGCATGTGAAACACAGACCTGGAAACTATTAATATCTTTTATGGCTGGAGTATGGCAGGGCTTGGTGCAGGTGCTGTTTGTTTTCTTTAACAGGCTTCTCAGCTATGCAACTCACAACCAAACACAAGCAGATTTCTAGTTCCTGAGCAAGTTGTGATCCACCCAACTCCTCTCCAGAGCACCATGATGCCCACCTTGACGTGGGGGATGGCTGTGGGGTCTGACCATGGCTGTGCAAGGTGTGTTTTGTTTAGAGGATTGAGCGGGCGACAGCCTGGATCTGCTCATCAGACTATGGCCAGACTCAGGGACCCTGGGCTCTAACTGCCAGCTGTGGTGTCAACTAGTGAGAGGACCTCAACATGTCACTCAAAGCTCAGTTCTCCAGTTGGCACCCAACCCACCTTTTCCACTGACTTTACAAGGAGCAGGGGATCTTTGCTGCCTATGAAAGTTGAGCCTCCAAACACTTCGGTTATGCCATGTTTAAAACAAAGAGGAGAATATTTTGAGATCAATGGATAAGAACACCTGTGAGCACTAATACCTGTGCACCCTGCCAAGATACTGGAGATTAAACAAATATTTAGAAGGGCTGTAAGATCTTATTAGGCAGGTATGGGGCTGTTCAGTACGCCCAAGATATATTTTTCTCCCTCCTTTTATTTTTTCCCCACAAACAGGAGAACTCAAACTGAGAGAGGGACTAAGACACATGGGGAGGGGTGTGTTGTTTGCTTTGTTTCATTCAAGCTGATTTACTTTGTGGAAACTAAACTAAGGGCACCTGGACTACCCCTCACTGAGGTGATGCAGTGGAGGGACTCTGAAAACAAGGAGCACATCTAACAGTGCCCTATGATTCGGCCTGAGTATCACCAAAGACAACATAGCTGCCCCCTGTGAGGACAGGCTGAGGGAGCTGTGCTGGGTCAGCCTGGAGAAGGCTGTGGGGGGATCTCATTGCAGCCCCCCACTGCTTAAAGAGAACATATGGACAGGAGGGGAATCGGGTTTTCCCAAGGGCAGAGAGTGGTGGGACAAGGGGATGGATTGAAGCTGGAGGAGAGAAGGGTCAGGTTGGAGATCAGGGGAAGTTCTTCATGGAGAGAGTGGAGAGGGGCTGGAACGGGCTGCCCAGAGAGGGGGGGGATGCCCCAAGCCTGGAGGGGTTCAAGGCCAGGTTGGATGGGTCCTGGGCAACCTTGTCTAGCTGCAGGCCTGGAGGTTGGTGGCCCTGCCTGTGGCAGTGAGGTTGGAACTCGATGATCCTTGGGGTCCCTTCCAACTGAGACCAGGCTGTGAGTCTGTGATAGCTGAAAAAGTAACTAATGTTGGGAATGCTTCCTCTGCAAACAGGCTGTCACAAGGTTGATAAGAGTTCAGAAGAGATTTGCCCTGTGGTGGGAGGCTCCATCCACTCGTTTTGAAGTAGTGCATTTTCAGCAAGAGAACAGACTAACTGGCATGTGTGTGTGTGTGCCAAGAGAATGAAATGGATGATAGAAGAGGTTTTGAAAACATGACCTGGAAGGAAAGGTGGAGGGAAGTGAATTTGTTTAGTCTAGAAGAGAGAAGAATAAGGGGAACATGATAATGATTTTCCAGTATTTGCAGAAGGGATAGCAACTGCTCTCCAGAACCCTGGGAAGGGCAAGAAGAGATTGCTTAATTTATAGAGAGGAACTGTAAGGAAAAACAAGTACAGAGAAAACTCTGGGTTGAGCTACCTTGGGAGATGTCCACCATGGGAAGCGTTTCAGAACAGATTGTGGCAATTCAGATGCAAACTCAGGTATGTTTCAAAACAAACAATGGTGTCACTAGACTGAGTCAAGTGTGGGCAGACAGTTGCTTACACAAAACTGATTTAAAAGTCACCCAGGTGTGAATACCAGTTGATTCACTCCAAATTAAATAAACATAACTTGAATGGGGGCACCAAACAGCATTTCTGTCTCCAAAATTGCTTTCAGACCTCATCTCTAATATGTACCATATTCCTCACAAAGCACTAATGCCACAGGGAATTATGAAGAAAGGTGACCATGATACTGACCTCGAGTGGAGAGCTACAGCACCCAGAAAGCTCTCAATGCTGGCAGATGGCAGCACAAATCACCTGATCCATCGTCTGACTTGGGCAACACAGCCTTAAGAGGATGCACCTTTATGCCTGTTGACTCTTCCTCTCACCTTCTGTGCCTGGAGAGTAAAAATAGCCACTTTACAGATATTTTCACACACCCAATCACTGGCTCAAGTCACTATTCTCACAGCCCTGTCTCCTTGCAGCGTGGGAAATCAATCCCACTGCGCTGCACGATGCAGAAAGCTCAAGTGTGTCACCTCACGTCCCCATCCGCTCCCCTGCAAGGCAGCACCTCCTCCCAGGCTGGATGTGGGAATGCTGCAATGGCAGAAACACAGCACAACGATGGCCCATGGCCAGCAAACGTGTCTGCAGACACACAGATGACACCAGCAGTGGAGGACATTCACTTATCAACCCAAGGAGAAACCTGCAGGCATCTCCTAACAGACACCTGCTGGAAGTGCTGGTCTTTGATCCTGTCCAAAGGGAACCTCCTGGCTCATGGGGGGAAGCAGCAGCAGCATACTGGGCGAGAGAAGACTGCAGGGTGCTGATAACACTTGGGTGAAAATGCACACCCAGTTATATTATTCCTCCTTCACTAGTCCTCAAAAACCTCCTCTGGGGTTGTTTTTTGAACAGCACCTGGGGAAATTCAGTTAGAAGATGGTTTAACAGGCCAAAGAATGAGTCAAAACCACCTACTCATTCTAAGGAATTAAGTAGTCTTGAAAGGATTGGATGCTTTCAAGACAAGAGCTGGTTGTGTGGCACTGCTACATAACAAACCTTTTGATACCTCTAGATAGGAGCAAAGATAATAGTTCCAATCTTGCAGACCCAGACTCCTCCTTGAAGCAAGGGCAAGCTCTGTGCACAGCCAGCTTCTCTGTGGGACCAGAGATCTGCTCTACATCAGTGTGAATTAGGATATTCCCAGGATGGGATTCACAGTTGCATAACAGCAGCATGGGGCTGGGGGAATTCAATGCAGGCACTACTCTCCTTAAGGCACTGGAGATTGCCTGGCTGCTCTTGCTTGCTAGGAGGGCTCTGGGCCTCTCTGCAGGGATGTCCTGTGTTAGTTCCTCTTCCATTTTTCACTTTTTTTTTTTTTCCCCTTTCTTCCTAGGAAACCTCTTTGTAGACAGGACTGAACGTCCTTGAAAGCACAAACAACCAGGGGCAGCTCTCAGGCGAACGCTGCAAGAGTCAGAGGTCACAGCTGGAAGTGGTTTTAGGGGAAATTCAGAATTACTGTCAAAAGCAGTTCTCTCTCATTTTAATTGTAATTGGTTAATCTCATTTTATTTGCCTTGAGGCTATGGCTGTGAAGCTTAGGAAAGTCTCGAGGCCCCTGCTCTGCTCTCAGTTACCCTGGGAGCAATTCTGAAGACTTCAGCAAAGATGCTTTGGATTTATCCCTTGTGCCACCGAGATCAGAGGCTGCTGCTTGGAGAAGCCTTCAGCAAAAGAGGGAATTAATGTGGCAGATGGCTGTTCCCTTTGCAGAGATGAAGACAGACAAATAGCAGTCGATGATTTAACCTTCCTCACGGCCTGCTCTGCCAAGTTGCCAGTGGCCTCTGATGGGAGCTAAGGGACAGGATGGTTTGGTGGATATCACTCCCTTCATCTGTTCTGGACCTGGAGGAGGAGATGGATGGGGAGGGCTGGTACAGCTATTCTGGGATGGGAGGATGTACAGTGCCAGGATAGCATCAGTGAGAAACAAAGCCAGCAGGAGCAGTCTGTGTAGTGCACCACGCGCAGAGCTACTGGAAGGTTCTCCACTACACGGTTCAAGGTCTCTCCACAGCACACCTGTAACACGTGGGCCACATCTGTCTGGCAGCATCTCACCAAACTGCAGAGTGTATTAGGGTTAGGGTTAGGTTTTCTGTCAGGGAAAATTTAGGTTAGATATTAGGAAGAACTTCTTTACTGAGAGAGTCATCAAGCACTGGAACAGTCTACCCAGGGAGGTGGTTGAGTCCCCATCCCTGGAGGTGTTTAACAGACGGGGAGATGCGGTGCTTGAGGACATGGTCTAAGGGTAGACTTGGTGGCTGTAGGTTAATGGTTGGACTGGATGATCTTAGGGGTCATTTCCAGCCTTAAAAAAATTCTATGATTCTGTGTGCAGGCAGCAAACTCCTCTGGATGAGCTGCAAAACTGGGCAAAGCGTTAACGAGCTGCGCTGTGGCCGGTAAAGAGCTTGGCAGAGACCAGATCCAACACGTCAAGCAGCCTCCCCACAGCCTCTCCCCACCCTCCCCTCGGTACACGTGTGCAGTCACGTGGAATTTGCTGCTTTGACTTGCAGGCAAAGTCAAAAAGCTGTCAAAGAGCCATCACATCTAACACCACTCATCATCACCATCAATTGTTCTCCAAATGAAACAGGTCATGTCGCCAAGCAAAATGCTTGGGAAGATGTTTTTCCACTGGACGTGCATCCAAAATAAATACAGGAAAATCTCCTTCTCCAAGCACTTCTCCTGATTACTTTTCACTAGAATCATTAGTAAACCCGAGATAGGAGCACAATAGCACAAGACTGATGAAAACCCACTTCAACATAGTGCCCTAGTTTTTTTTTTCTCAGAGATTAATTCTCTTTGTTACTCTCAGCCTATGGGAAAAACAGCCTTCTGGCCTATGCAAAGCTGAGTCGATTTGCACCTCTTTACATGTTGCCTGTGAACATCCCTTGCTAGATGGATGCTTTTTGCAGCTGGTTATTCCAGCCTTGAAGAATGCTCTGGTGGGAGCCTGCCATGGTTTGTGCTATTCTGCATTTACTGTTAAGTCTCTGCCTGTCCTAATGTACCACTTCTGATGAGACACTGTTGCTGCAGCTTCAGGATCTTACTTCAAGGCAACAACATGCTCCATCCCTGTGGTTAAATCCTGCCCCATACCAAAACCCATTTGCTGCCTTGGTGTACAAAGGAGTTGAAGGAATTAACTCCCTCTCCAGGGGTTGAGTATCTCTGATGACTGGGAGTAATCCCTCATTTCTGGGGAAGACCACCTGGGCCAGTGACCTGCAGCCAGGGCAGAAGCACAGGGAGGGGAGGGCTCAGAACAGCAGCCACAGCTTTCCCTCCCTGACCAAGCCTGGGAGCTGCTGCTCTCACCACCCATCTCTTCACTGTATTCTTGTGTGTGGCTCAGGAAGGGTCTTCTAGGCTCACCCAGTAAGATTGTGCTCTTCAAGGCTGGAGCTGGATTTCCCAAGATCTGAATCCAAACCACACACAGCCTGTTCGCCTCAGTGGGTCCCACCCAGATGGCCCAAGTTCACACAAACCTCAACCCAAGACCCATCTCAGGCTCTACAAACAAGAGCTTCTCCCTTTTGCTCTTTGCCCAGATCCCAGCCTGCAGCGGATGTCCTGGAGAACCTGGCTTGCACTTTCAGACCATAATGAACCTCATGAAATGTTTGCTCAACTCCAGTAACCCAGAGATGGTAAAGGCAAATTACAGACTTCTAGTTCCTGGCTTTTGTGTGCTGGCATCACCTCTGAACGTGCTAAATGCTGTGGGCAAGAAATGTTCTGGTTTGCAAGAAATCAAGCTTTTACTTGGTGGATTTTTCTAATCAATCAGTACCTATTTGTGCACTTGTCCTCACTTCAGTGTGACAGATCACAAGAACTGGATGCACTGAGGCAGGGTGCAAGGTCTCCAGGGATTTCACCAGGCTCCCTCAGCTCTACCATGCTCGTCCCTGGGATGCTTGCTGCAAGTGGCTTGGAGCTGATGGCCTGGCAGGCATATGTGGTGCAGTGTCATGGTCCCAGCAGCACCAGGGAGGTACCAAACCAGAGCCCTGTGCCAAAGGGACCGCACTGTCCTGAGCTGCTCCATCTGTGCTGGAAGCACTTGGAGCAAGTGGGGCTCCAGCCCCTGCAAAGGCAGAGTCACAGCTGCTGTCTGAAAAGCTCTTCCTCCTGGCCAGCTGGATGCCTGTCCTGATGAGCAGCCCTCAGCAACAAGAAGCCTGGCAGAGCCTTGCTTCACATAGCAAGTGTGCTCAGGCTGTGCCCCCGCTCACCCTGACCAGCAAAAGCTTTGGAGATCTCTGCCCTCAAGGCTCCTCCTCTGTCACCATCAGTGACATCCATCCTGATCTTCCTCAGCTGCACCAACAAGGTGGTGGTGCTCCCCAGAGCTGCTGGTGACTGCAGGCCTTCAGGGAGGACAGTGTATCTGGCATGGCTCTGCCTGTCCCTCCTGCTCTGCTGGTACCAGTCCACAACACGGACCAGTGCTCCCAGGCAGGAGATGCTGTGGCAGTCCCTTGGCCAGCCTAGGCAAGCCATCCCCTGGCCAGAGACCTCAGGGTCCATGGCACAACATGACAGGGACCTGGCAGAGAACTGAGATGCTTTCAGAAAAAAGCCACCCTTCAGCAAACTTCCCAGCCCCAGGATTTCCTTCTGTGCCAATACCTGACATTTACTAGCACTTTTGGGCAAGGTTTCCCACATCCTCCTCTTCTTGCTGCACAGCTCACTACTGACATTCTAAGAGATATGACCCTGATCTCTCATGATAAGCCAAATCCAAACCTCCTGAGGCTGCAGCCCAGAGAGCAAACAGCTCTGTCTTTCACTGCTTGGAAAGCAGCAGCCTTCTGGGCCTACAAGAGCTGTACTGAGGTCTGCAACAGCTACAGCTCCACCAAGAGCCTTTTCCTGGAAGCCTGAATGACCACGTTGTTCAGGGTGCTGCCTGCAGGCAGTGCTCACACTGATGGATTATGGGTCTCTATAAAGCTGGAGGAGGAGGTAGAACCGTGACAGGGACCACGGTTGGTAGGAACAGGTCGTAGCTGCAATGCAGGAGATGGGGGAGGATGGGGCTGGAGCAGCATTGTATTGATTCTTTAGGGCTGACACCCCAACAAACCAGATCTGGAAGAAATCTGACTTGGTGTTTTCTCCCCCTTCCCACCCTGAACCCAACATGTTCCTCACAGAGCAAAATTCCTGTCTTCTGCCCAGCTCCACTGCTGGAGCACTAATCCTTCGGCTGCGGTGGGGGACTAATCCTCGGGCCCTGAGAAAGCTCTTCCAAGGCACAGTGAGATTTTGTTTGTGGGGGTCCAACCTATGTGCAGCTCACAGCTGCCATGGCTGTGAAATTATGTTTTTTTCTCCTTTTTCTTTTTTTATGCAGCCCATATGAAGCAAGGAACGCAGGGCTGTTCTCAGAGACTATTCCTAATGGTCTGAAAACAAACCCAGTGTTTATCTTGGCTTGTAGAGGAGAATGGTTACCTTGATTGAAGCTTGGTTCAAACACACATTTTAGACAGTAATGAAGACTGCAGATATGAGACTTGTGTAGGCTCTGTTGCACAAACCTTCATAGAGGGTTTTATTTTCCTTCTTCTTTCCCTTCCCTACCCAAAACTCCACCAGCAAAGGCCCTCTGATAGCTTGTTGGGAAAAGGAGCTTTATCTCAGGTGTTAGTGCTGTGAGCTGCCTTTTCTTCTTAGCCAGACTGACAAGAGGTTAATGATACAGAGCTGGCATTTCATCAAGGCCAGCACTGAAAACTGGGGACAGGGCTGCCATTAAAAATAACCAGACACATGTGCTCCTACCCCTGACACACCGGTCCTTGAAATATCTCCCTCTTGGGCTGTACAGCTTCCAGGGAATAGCAGGAAATTGCAATTGTTTCACTAGCCAGAGAATGGATTTAATTTGTACTGTTTTATCCTCCCTGTTGGAAACTGTCCTCTTTTTTTCTTCTGAGCCAGTTGAAGAGAAGAAAAAAAAAATTAATCCAACAATCCCAACACATTTCTCTACAAAACCTTCCATGCAGTTGGAGCACAGCCTGCCACAAAGCATGCAGGATTCCTCTACTAAAGGTAGGGACTGCTTGCCTTCTGCAGGGTTCCTTGCCACACATCCACACAAGCCATTCTATGTGCAACTTGACAGTGGTTTAATTAAGGGTAGTCTGAAAGCCACTGGCTGTTAGTTCAACCAGTACACAGAGCTGATGCCAGGGTGTTGGGCTGCAGAGATGGCTGTTTCTTGCACTGAGAAAGCTGGTTAAAGGGGGTGAGTGTGTGTTCTCCAGCCATGCCAGGGCAAAGCCAGATACTACAGTTAAGCAATCTGCAAAAGGGGAATTAAACTGATTCTTTGGATACAGAGAAGGAAAGAAGGTACAAGTAACACATCAAACTGCCTGGCAGCAGTTGTCTGAGCAGAGGCTCAGGAGCCCTGGCTGCTTTTGATTAGCTCAGTAGGCATCAATTTTTTACTAACTCTATTGCATTGTGTAAGTTAAGTGAAGGAGCTGGACGAGTCAGGAGCGTGTACGCAATAGGGATGTTGCTTCAGCAAGAAGGGTAATTACTTGTTGAGCAACCATGATTCAACTGCATCTGAGCACACATCTGGACAAGGGAGCTCTGCATTCATCTAAGTCACCTGTTTTCCTGACAGAGGTACAACCCTGGGCTATGGGGTGGAACCAGTCACTGGGAAGACAGGTCCCTGCCCTGGATAGAGAGAGGTGAAGTTTTATCAGGGCTGAACAATAGACAGTTTGTTTTTAAGAGGAATTTCATAGTCTTGTGACATCACAGCAAGACTGTATTTGGCCCTGTCAGGTCTGGAAAGATGATTGCAGTGACTGAGTTAGAGGCTTAATGAATTACTGCTCATCAGCCAAGTTTGGTAACTGACTCAGCCTGATGGACACACAAAGTACAACGTGTTACCTCAAGGCTAATTTCACACCCACAGAGGTATAATGTGGTTACCCAGAGCAGAAGCTGGCCTGAACCTGTAGGCTAGAACCTCTTTGCTTTTGGAAAGGTACCCAGTGTTAATTGGCTCTGGCCTGGTGGCCTTAACAGCTTACCTGGCTCCAGAGCACAAAGATCCCCAGCTCAGGAGGGCTGAGGGTGGTTCCTGACTTAGAGACATGGGGTCCTGTTCCAGTCAAGCGCTGAACCCACACCGACAGCACCGTCCCCAGGTCTGCACCAGAACTGGTTCGTTACTGACTCAGAAGGGAAGAATCAGAAGAATGTGGTGAATGGTTAACAGCACAAACCTGGGAGGTCTAAGGGAGGTCGTGGAGGAGGAGAGCATGGGAAAGCACCGGAGCTGCTCTGCTGCAGTGCTCCAACCCTGAGGTGATGCGACTGGAAGCAGATGAAAGGCTGGAGATGCTGGTGAATCATTGCTGTTGGGAGCCGTTCCCTCTGTCAGCAGCCACTGGAGCCAAGAGCTGGACTGACTCAGGATAGCAGCATTGGCTCATGGTGGGAGACAGAGAGAGGATGGCACAGCCCTTATCAATGCCTGTCACAGGGCCAGGCCACATCGGGTCCAAAAGCACCCGCAGGGCAGGAGAACTGCAGGCAGCAGCATTCTTGCTGGGGCCGTCACAGACCTTCTGGCTATCTCCTGCCTCCTAAAGCTTCATTCTCTCTTCCCTAGAGAGGAAGAGGAGCCTTCAGCCCTACCCTGTCAATGCAGTGTTGGAAGAGTGGAGCAAGAGTGAGAAAGTGAAGCAACGGAGGGCGCTGGGCTTGCAGGGCAGGGAGCAACCTGGCAGCGGGGCAGGCAGCCGCGTTGGGGCACTGCCACTCAGCGCTGCGACCGGGCCGGGCTGCAGAGAGGAGAGGATGGGTGGGAAGAGAGAAGAGCCAAAGTCCAGCAGCAGGGATGAGCTGGGAGTTGGCTAGGAGTCAATTAAGCCTGATTAGGTAATCAATGCCCCAAGCTCCCCCTCTTCCTATTGTCTTGCACACGGACTGTGACTTACAGCTTAGAGGACCACCACGAGGAGATGCAAGCACAGATGGGGGCTCTGGCTGCTAGCTGCACCGTCTCTGGCTTGACACAGCCTGCAAAAATGCTCAGAAATCTTGTGCACCTTTGTAATGGTCTGGACATTTCCAGCAAGGAATAAAAAAGGCCCAGGAAAACCTGGTTGCATGGTAGCTGCACACAAAGAACAGTTAATCCTGGGCTTTGCTACCTGTCACAGTGCATTACGCTCCCCCGCAGCTGACCCCCAGCGTGGAGCAGAGCCTCTTCCCCCAGCAGCAGCACCACAGTCGACAGATCTGTGTTTGTGTTCAAGACATCCCCATTACCAAGACATCAGACAAATGGGCAGCTCTGGGAGGTGGGGTGAGAGCAGGCAACTGTCAAGCTCTTTTATAGCAGGCCCCACGGGAATTTGTTTTCCTCCTGTTTGTAAGTTGAAAAGGATTGAGTTTCACAGCAGGAAATAGTTGTTCTTCTTCCTCCCACCCACTTCTTTCTCTTTCCTATGGCACACTGGAAGAGCAATCTGCTGTCTGCCTCAGGATTCCAAGAACCAGGCATTAACACTGGAACCAAAGTGCTTGTTATCTGCAGCCAGGGAAGCTGGAGAAGAGGTGCTCCTGTCTGCAAGTGCTCAAAACTTTTAGGGTGTATGCACTGGTGAGATATTCCCTTCCCCATCCCTTTTTAATCAGGTTGAGATTGTAATTATGGTCTCAGAAGAGGTTTTCCTGAAGGCCTGTGACATGGCATTCATATCCATGGAAGCTGCCCTGCCATGATGAGGATCACATGGAGGGAGCACATGATCTGCCCTTAACGAGTCTCCTCCACATTATATTGCACACAGAGCTGGACATTTCCAACAGCACTCAAATATGGGTCTAAGTAAACCTGCACCTTGTTGCAGATACAAACTGATGAGTCAGCAGCCATGTGCTGGGGCTCTGGGCAAGACACTCTTAAGGCACCAGCCTCAAGCCTGCAGTTCAATTCCCAGCCTAACGCCTACGGCAGGGATCTGGCTAAGGAACAACAAACAACAGCCTGTCTGACACTTAGCTACAATTCAGCTTTTGATCCACAGCCCAGGGATTTCTTACCATCCCCTTCCTCATTCCGCTGATACTGATCAAGTGTGTTCACCAGACACAAACCCGTCTTTCCTGCACTGGGCTCAAGGCAAGGCCCAACTCATTTCTCCCACTTCCCTTGCAGTGACAGCAGAGACAATGCCTCTTTTGTCAGTGTTTCTATGTGCCTGGTGGAAAACCTATCAGAGACTAACACAGTTATATCGATAACCTCCGGTTCATTATTCCTCCTGGCACGGAATTTGCCATTCCCTTTCTAGCACAGGCAAGGTTTTCCATTCATCTGTCCTCAGCCAGGTGTTTGCTCATTTGCAGCAGGGGCTTCAGAAGGGACAAAGCTACAGTTGATGGGAAACAGAAGGCCAGGCTGATGTCAAAGTGGGGTTTCCTCAGGGACATTCTTAGGGTTATGAACAGTTTTTGCAATATCTTTCACCAATAGCTCCACACACCTGTTAAAAAGCCCTGTCTTTGCTTTCAGTAGACCTGTCTTTGTGATGCCCTTTGGTGGGTACTTGTTAGTCAAACCCTTTTCAGGTTCACATCCTTCCAGCACAACCTGCTGTGGGTAAATAACTGTGTCCCACTCCACTGAAGCCAAATACCTGGTTCTTCTGGAGGGCTGTGGCTGCAGTGTCCCACTCCACTGAAGCCAAAGACCTGGCTCTTCTGGAGGGCTGTGGCTGCAGTGGGACAACCCTCTCAAGTCTCAGGGCCTGATACAGTGTTTGTGGCCCTCAGCATGATGCCATCATGGTTTCAGTTAGATTCCTGCATGGGGTTAAAGTGGAGTACCTTGCTCTAAGCAGCTGTGCACAGAGTTCCTCATTGGTGCCCAAAGATGGGGAGATCTACTTGGAATGACTCTGCAGAGGTCAAAGCACATCTGTGCTCTGGTGTGTCCATCAGCAGGTGATACCGCTGTCGAGTCTACAGACCGACACTAGTGTCTATTGATAAACCCATAACCCAGCACTGCAGAGGAAAGTCCAGACTCATCTGCAAAGACCAGTTTCAAGAAAGTTTAAGCAGATACCTGCTTCTGTTACTTCTATTAGAAGAGCACAGAATCAACTAAGCACATGTATTTGCCAGGTCTGCTCAGCACCACAGATCTAAGGGTTAAGGTTGGTTACGATACCTCTCGGATAACATTTCACATCGTGTGATTAGAGAGGCTGAATACCTGAACACATACCTGATCCAAAATATGAGTTCTTTGTGTCTGTATCCCTTGCACTTTGTCTTACCTTAGGGGTATTCTACACTTCAGTCAGTGTAAGGAATCCCATCCCTTTCTATTCCATTATATTTTCTTATCCCAAGACCTTCCGGCTCTGAGAGTTAGTGAGGTTGGACCCAGAGTTAACATTAAAGGAACATATGAAAGGTCATATCAAATCTAACCAAGCTCCTGGTTTTTGCTCTGGTATAGAGCTTCAGAAGCACTTTCCCTCTTCACATTACAGTTCTGGGAGACATGGCCACCTCCATAGAGCTGGGTGTGAATCACAGGCACGAAGCTTGGGCTAAATCTTCCAGTTTTCATTCAGTCAAATCTCACAGTGACAGTTGCAGCAGTCAAGTTGCAGATGAGGCCAGCCTTCTGCAAAACACTTTGGACTAGAAGACTTCTTGGGACCATCTGCTCTTAACAGAGCCACAGTACCTCCCCTTTCCAGTTACAAGAGGGGAAGTAAGATGCTTTGCAGTAGAATTTAGATGGAGTCCTACAAACTGAGCAGGACACACAGGACATACTAAGGAGACAAGACTTGAGTTAGTGAAATAAATCCAGCTGGTGATGGGGATTAGAGCAGACACAGAGTGAGAGTCCAGCTGGGGAACAGACCGCAGCTATCTCTGAAGATGAGAGAACTTTTCCAGCCTTTCCTTCCCAGCACTTTCACTGCAAAGCCTCAGACTGTGAGCTAGAACTGCCCTCTTCTTCCTCTGCTCCTGTGTGTACTGGTTGTCTGGGACATTATCTCAGCTCTGCTCAGGTCCCACTAGGTTGTCTCTGCCTGCAGCTCCCAGACTCTGGTAACAGATATTTCAGAGGCAGAAGATGAACCCACCACATTGTGGTTATTCCATTTTTTTCCCTTTTGTTTGCTTTCAGGGGTCAGTGGAGCTCCTGGAAACAGATCACCCAGCCTGGCTGAGGTCCTCACTGGGGAAAGACCAGTGTAATTGCAGTTCAGACACTACAAGTCCTGGACTTTCATGACTAGAACAATACTGACGCCTCGATTACAGGGATTCACTCTCATAATCCCATGCACAATCAAGAGCTGCTTGGAAAAGTTCACAACCCACAAGCACAGGGACAGTCTTATGTCCTCCAAAAAAGATGGAAAAGAGCTGCAGTCAAGCTCAGCAAGACAGGGGATACCCCAACTTCAGCAGCCAGGAAATCCAGGCACACATGGAAGGAAAGAGGCTCTGGGAAGAAAGTGAAGAACTCTGCAAGTTAGAGAAAGGAGGTGAAACACGCTGCTGGCTAAGCATCTTCATTCAGAAGTTATTACTTAGTAAGTACAGCAGGAGCAGGAGCTGTATTTTTGCCCTATGGCACCACAGAGGAGCTATAAATACAGCTAATAATTATGCTGAAGCTGGAAGGTGCTACAGCCTGGCTTAAAATGTGGTCTGGCACCCCCAAGGTACAGAACAAGAATGTGCTGTTCCTTCTTTCAAGCCAGACAGGGGGAACACATGCCCACAGACCATTTTATCATCAGCAGAGACTAACAGGACCTCATCTACATGCCTGCAGCCCCAGAACATCTTTCCATGAAGACTTCCAACCTGCAAACTGCAAAAGAACGTTTTCATCCTTGGAACATCATCGCAGCAGGGACCGTGACGAGGAGGGATGTCCAGGCTTGGCTTGTAGCACAGTTTGGTTTTGTCCTGGGTGCAAGTGAAGGTAGAGAGCAAGGGGATGGATCCTCCAGTTCAGAGCATCTGTGCAGTTCAGTGTTGAATCAAATGCCAGCCCTTCCATGGGAATGGGGATCCCAAGAGGTTTATACAGGCACTTTGGAGCAACTCAGTCATTTGCTGCTAGGCAGCTCATGGGTGAGACATACCTGTCAATACCATGGGCAGAAAGATGGGGTTTATGTGTATGTGTGTGCACAGCAGGTTCTACTGATAATGCTGTCTGGATTTGCAACTGTCTAGACAATGGGAAAATTAGCATCACGAAACTGGATAGTTTTGTGAGGTGCCTAGCCAAATATCTGGGAAATATTTTTGTAATGGTTCTCCTCAGAGGGAGATATGAGCCTGAGCCGTCCAGTAGAGATGCAGCTCTTTTGTCTTGCATTCCAGTGAGGGATAGAGGGGTTTTACTGAGCCCACTGGGCCTCATCTGCCATGTTTTTCAGCCAGATGCCCGGTGCTACGGTGGAAGGAAATAAGCCCACAGCACAAGCGCGGCCAAAGAGCTCTCCGTGGGCTGGAGCTGCTGCTTTCCTGGCATGGAAAAGGAATGTGATCCAGAGAACCAGAGGCTAGGACTGCACAAACAGTGGTTTACCTCTGGAGACAAGCAACTAGAGGCTGATTTCTCTCCAATTTGTTTGACAGACTAAAGTCTAAAGGATTTCTAGGCCGTAGGGTTTAACTACTGCTCGCTGTGGGGTAAAAACTCACCAAGAGGGAGAAAGACTCATTCTGAGCCTCTCACCGGGAGCACACAGCTCAGATGCTTAGGGATCTCTCCTCCTCTCACCTGGGATGAAGAGATTCATGAGGGACAAGTCCCTCCTCAGAGTTCTGTCATGATGGTACTTGCTCCCTTCACAACCCTAGAGAGCTGGTCCAGCTTAGCAAAGTTGGCCTCAGTGGGAAGACAGAGGGAGGCAGGACCTGCCTTTCCTCATGTGACAAGTAAATAAGGTTCTTGCAGCACCTTCCAGTTTCCTTGTGGGATGAGCAAGCTCAGGCCTCACATGGCCCATGGGGTCCCTACACAAAGGGAACAAGCCTGTTACAGCAAAGCCTCTCTCAGAAAGGCACCAGCACCCCCAAAGAGAGAATGCCAGAACCAGACTCTGGGGTACCCTTCCTGACTGGAGTTTTGTGTCAGTCTTGGTAGTACTTTAAAAAAAAAATAAAAAATAAAAGAAACAAAACAACAACCTCTCCCAACCCCCAAGAAAACCCCAATAAAATCCACAACCCCCAAATCAATGCCACCAAACCCCACCTTACACTGCTCTTAAAGCTAGTGACAAAGTGCAAAGACCAAGTTCGGTCTAAATTATAGTTTTAGCCCAGGAAAAAAATCTCTGTCTAGTTCTGCACACCAGCACACACACAATATTTGTATGATGATGACATCTGAATGCAAGAAGATTGAAAGGAACATTACACAATGGATGGGTAAAAAAAGCTCCAAAGCACATGCTCTGTTAATGACTCAGGACAATACATCAACACCTTCCATTGCTTCTCTGAAAAGGTTCAAAAAAGGCAGGAGAGACCAGACAACAGACACCTCATCTTTTTAGAGCAAAGATGTTATCTTCCCCTGGAAGGAAAGAACTGTCAATTCATCTAAGGACACCAGAGTTTAAGTAGCAGCTCAGTATTGTTGATGATTGTTGGCCAGGGAACCTCTGGCTTGGTTTAGCTTGTTGGAAGCCTTGAAAAACTGCTCTGAGCTTTCAGTGGACGTGTTAGAGAAATAAACAGAGTAATATTTGCAAACCCTGCCCAGATTCTGGGAAAACGTGGTGCTTGGACTGGGGGCTTTTCCCCACAAACAGCAGTGGGGAGTTTCTTTCCCAGTGTCAGCAAGGACAACCAAGGATCTGGATGCAAAACACAGAACTCCCAGTGCAGAAGCTGAAGTTGCCATGGGTCATTTTTACACAGAACTTGCATTTTCTTCTGTGAGGGACTGTGTGATGTTTCTAGATACTGTTCAGCAACAGTTGAGAGTCCTCTGGAACAAGACTGTGTTGTGGCATGGGGTTTTCAAAACAACACACCTGGCTGATCCAAGGAAGGAGATGGCCAGTGAGGGATAATTTGTTATGGGGGGTGGTTCTGGCAAGACAGGCAGAGACATGCTCATGCTAACAGGAAAGTCCTAGAAGGACCAATACCTGCTTGGATATGGGCAGCCCCGCTGGCTAAGGGTTGAATCTGATGAGCACATGCAGAGCACTCACAGGAGGAAACTTAAAGGAGAAACCAGACCAGAGGAAGGAGCTGGCAACATTTTCTGTGCTGAGGAGAAGAGACCTGTGGCATGGGGACACTGTTGATCTTCAGCTGAAGAGCAAAGCCTCCAAAACACAGCACAGCATGCAGGAAATCAACAACATGCATTTTTAACCAGGTCTCTACCTGATAGATGGATGGTGAGAACCAGACAATCCACTGGGGACAGAAACAGGTCACCTCTGTCAGGGCACAGTTGAGGCACTCAAGAAAGCTGAAAGACATCGGTCATGGTGTGTACTGAACACAAGCAGCTTTTTTCACTGATCCCACCATGACTTCTGGCAGTCTGGAATTCACAAGTCAATACTGGATCAAGAGAGAATGTAACAGTTTGTGGGCCTAGCTGAACTTGTTCTGGCTCCCAGAGACAGCAGAGGAGATGGAATGTCGGGTCCCTTGAATAGCTGTCATGAACACTGTATTGCAGATCACTAAGTCAGCAGAACAAGACTGAGTATGATGAAATTGGTCATCAAGGGGCTCAAAATGGGTTCTATGAGCTGGTTCCATTTTAAGGAGATGGGTCATAATTGGGGTGTGTGCTTCGATGCATCAAGCTCAATAGCTACTTTGGGGAAAAACTAGGCCTAATTTCTGATGGGGTGTCCCCAATACAGTGACATATATGGTGCAGGGCAGCACCACAAGAAATGCAACCTGGGTGCAGAAGTGAGGCTAGAAGCAAATCAGGTAAATCTAATCTAGTGTTGAATTGGTTCCCAACACCTGGGGTCAGCTCAGTGGTCCCAAACCAATCCAGTATTGAGCAAATCAAAACATTTGTCTTTTCTGGACAGAAGAAGAGTTGCTGGAATAGCAACAAAATCCCAGGGAAAGGGGAGACAGGAGGGCAATGTTGCTCTGGAGACCAGTGCAAAGCAGTTCAGAGAAATAGCAGCCTCTGTCCCACCATTCTGTTTCAGAGGAAGATAGCTATTAATACCCTTCAGGTGCTACTGAAAGAGTTTCCTACTTTTGACCAAATAATGGCACCAGAAAATTAACATTTTTGTGCTACAGACTCTGTTGTTTGACTTCTCTGAGCTATTTCCTTGCTCCCATCCATCACAACATTGACTGGATAATTCCCCCACCACCTCCCCCAGTTTTGGTAGAACTAATCTTGTGAGTTTTGTGCAGTTGATCTTGGTTCATGGCACACAGCCCCCATCTGTTTTCTAGGCCTTTCCGTTTGACTCTGAATGATGGCATTTGAACTTCATCCCCCCCTGAAAGCAAACCTCAGCACTCCCACCACCACCAAGGTGGACCTGATGTCTGGGAAGGAACATGTCCCCTCACCTCCTGGTACTGAACTCCAAGGTTACTCTAAGAATGTTGACTGCTTATTTATTATTCGTTAAGATGATACGGTGTAGACTGGCAGCGCAGGTTAAATACATTTATTCTGTGTGAGTGAATTTTCAGAGCTCTCCTTTTGGTTCTTGTCCAACATCCTTTGAAAGCACATTGTGAGAGATAAGCACTCATGCAGACCAGTGGGACGTGACATACTCATATTGGTCATGTTGGTTTTGCTGCCTTGGAAATCAAGGCCTGAGAAACTGCCTGTCTCTGTTCTCAGGCAACCTGCCAAACACTTCCAGGAGAGCCTGACTTTGGACTAAAGATCTCACAACTCCATGCCCCAAAGCAACCACTGACTTGGCAGAACCATCCCCAGGCACTGCAGGAGACACCAGGCTTTCAGGTGAAAGGTACTTGCTGAAAAGTTTGGTCTCTTGAGATTCAGAGTTTCCCTAAATAGAAACTTTTAAAACTATTAACCCTCTTGAAAACAAAAGCTCCTAAGCTCAGCAGGGCAACTCCTACATCAGAGATAGGATGTGCTCAAGTAAAAGCACAACTATTAGGAATGTAGTTCAAAAAGCTCTGCTGGAACTCTGAGGACTCATGACCTTTAGTTAAATTTGGCTAGATATATCTGGGCTGGATATGCTTTCTGCCACTCTGCATCTGGTAAGACAGTTAATAAATACTTCTTTCAGCATCATCTTTCCTGTGGTATTTTGCTCATTCTAATTTTGCTACTAGGCAGAACTCAGAAATGCAAGAATGTGAAAGTTAAAGGGGAGGCTTTTATCCTAAGTCAAAACACTAGATCTGGACTCCAGCACACATTTCCTTGGCTGCAGAAGTCAAAGCCCAGAGACCAACAGAAAAGATGAAGGTTATGGGTTAAAGGCAACCCCACTACCAGAGTAACCCAGCTCTGAACATTGCAGTGCCCTGACCATCACTGCTTGGTTAACCCAAGATCAGGATGGCTGCAGAGTTGAAATGGTGACACATTGAAAAAAAATGGGGAAAAATAAAAGGCAGTGAATAGCAGTTTTAAATGCTGTAGCTGGTAATTGTTCTAAAGATGAACAATGAGGGAAATAGCTTTCACAGGGGCAAACCACTATGATTTGGAAAAAAAGGTAAAGTTTTGAAACTCTTACACAGAGCAGGCTCTCTGGTTGCAATTAGGAAACAGCTCAGTCAGGCATGGGGAGTGCTTCCTTGCCAATGTCCCTGTCTTGTTCTGTCTCTGATAATTTCACATTCTGCTATTAAGAGACAGCTCATGTTTGATGTTCATGTGTCAATATATAAGGCTAAATGCTTTCTTGGAATATTTTCACCCTTAAAAATAACAAAAAACAACACAACAAACCCCAAAAATGAAGGGAGCAGATTTATCTAAGATAATAATTCCTGGATTTGGGATGCATGCTTTAAGCTGTATGACTTTTGCTGTCATAATTCAGAGAAATAAACCCAGAACACTGGAGAGTTTGAAAGCTGGACTAGAAGATATGTTTCTTGCTGTGGCAAGGAAAAATATGGAGAGGTGGCTGTTGGACTGACATTTGGATGCATTTTATTTAGTGCATCCAAATGTCAGTCCAACAGCCATCAGTTAGAGCATAACACACCAGATCTCTTTGGAAGTGAGCCCTCCTCACTTCATCCTGTCCAGAGTCTCTTAGGTCTCCTTGCAGCAGGTGGCCCTTGAAACCAGGAGAGGTCCAACCACACTGCTACTGTTCTTCCCCATCTTACTCATTCCCCCTCAAGCCTCTTATATACACTCTTACTCTTCACACCCAAAATAAGGATCCTTGAGGAAGTGGACACGTCTTGGAACGCTTAAGAGACCCTACAGCTTCAGACTTTGAAAAATCAGGTGCAAAGTGACACTAACCCATTGACAATGGCGACTTGAGCACAGCACTACACAAAACACCAAAAGCAAGCAGAATTGAACATTGCTTTTTCTTAAAAAAAAAACCCAAACCAAAACTACAGATGGGCTGCATTAACCACAAAGGAAACTTAGGATGGTCTTATGCCTGGAATTAATAAAAACCATTTGCATAACATGCATGGTGTGTTCAGTGCTAGCAGGAGGTGCTGGATAAAGAGTACAACAGGCTGGGGACCTCTTTTGTCAATGGGAATGCAAACCCAGGAACCCTCTCCCAAAAGCATCCTGGAAGCACTTCCTCAAGGGAGGAGGGGCATGAGTCTCCCCTCCCAAGCACAGGCACCTGTTCACCTTTCAGGGGTCACCACAGTTTTCCAGTGACCCCTGCAATGTACAACAACCATTTTTGAGATGTGAGAAGTAGATACACAGAGGAAATTCATGTGATCTAAGCAACTATGAAGAGTTTTACCTCCTAAACCTGTGCCATGATCGAGGCACACACCTGCCCTAAGCACACAGCAACACCATGCTCTGAAAGCTCCATAACTGCAGTGACAGACACACACCAGCAAGACAAAACTGGTCCTGCTCTCTGTGCTGGCACAGAGGATGTCAGCAGAGATTCTCTCCACCACTGCACAACTCCCACACTTGCTGAGGTTGCATTAAGCCCCAGCTGTGCTCTGCTGCAGACATCAGTCGATTACTGATGACTAGAGTCAAGAGAACTTAAACAAAGCCATCCCACACATCACACTCATTTATCTGCTGTCTCACCCCTTTTTTTCTTCAGAGGATAAGAGGGGTAAGAATGAATACATCACTGCAGTAACATATAGGATCATCCAAAGCCACGTCCTCACACACTGCTGCCACGTGTAACATCAGGGCACAAGCCCTCTCCTTTCAGATAAGTAACAATAGTCTGTGTTGTTTGGAGCAAGGGGTGGGTGTTTGAGATCCTTCCCTTGCCAACACACCACAGTGCTAAGATACTGCAGCAGGCACCAGAAGCCATGAATGTAAAGTCAACAGCATTATCATGTAAAGAAGGGCTGGATAAACCCAGAGTGAGATGTCATAATAATATAAACCAGAATTCATTACCCTTGTAACCAGAAATAAGCCATTGATATGCCAGTTTCCACCCATAAATAGCTACAGTGGAGGCTCTGAGTTAATAAAATGTTGAATGAGTTACCATATGCTGTGCTGGATGGTTTTGGTCGGAAGTCCACAAAGGATCCGTTAGACAGCGATTTCTCCTGTTGAGACAAAAAACTAAGAGGTAAAAACTGCCTTGCCAAACCCAGAAGATAAGCACAAAGACACATTGTTTGAAGTCACAGGGGAGCAGAGTGTGCTGGAACACATAAGGAACAAAGCAAATACAGACTTTTGGGGTGTTTAGACTACAGCCTGTCTGCCTTTTTCCAAGTTGGGTCGAGTGAAAAAGCAATTTACAGTGAGTTCAGGATTATTGCAGACACACCAGAGAGTCCCAGCAGCACAGTGAGTTGTTTGACCTGAGAAAGCCACCTCATTTACAGGTAAAGGCTCTGGGTGTTTACAAGGCAACGAGGAGATGAGCTTAAATAGCGCAGTAGCAAAGAGCTGGCTCACAACAGCCCTTGTCCCTGCTCCCCCTGAACCTCACGTGCTGATGCCCAAGCCTCTGGGCAAATGGCTCCCACTGCCTTTTCCTGCCCTGATCTGGCACAGCCTTATCCCTGAAGATGTGGTGGGGAAGGACATGGTCAGCAGGAGACATCCCAGGCTTTCCTTGACCCCATTTCTTAGCCAGGGATTTGCTGAGTTCCTGTGCCCCGAGCACTTCATTTACCACCAGAAATAGGTCTAATATCCAGGTTTTAAACTCATAATTCCCTGGACTAGAATCAGTAGGTGGAGGTGTGCAAAGGGCATGAAGAAACTGTTGAGACACTCCAGATTCTCCATGCTGGCTGCCAAATAGATTAACCCTGTTACGCTCTATGGGAGAGCCATGATGTCCCAGTCACAGAGGAGACTGAAGCAGGTCTGAGTTGGAGAAGGGGAGAGCCAAAGTTTAACATGAAACTGAGAAAAACTGCAGCACAAGCTTTCTCACTGTGCACAGTGACAGCAGTGAGCAGAAGCTCTCAGGAAAAAGGCAGAAGTTCTCCTTTCCCAAGAGCCTAACACTTTGATTTCACCTTAGCTGGGTCATTGCTGACCACTGACCACTGACCCACAGCCACATACCCTCCACAACAAGGGGCTATGGTGATTGTAATCATAGAATCATAGAATTTTAAGTCTGGAAATGACCCCTAAGATCATCCAGTCCAACCATTAACCTACCACCACCAAGTCTACCCTTAGACCATGTCCTCAAGCACCGCATCTCCCCGTCTGTTAACCCCCTCCAGGGATGGGGACTCACCCCCCGCCCTGGGAAGCCTGTTCCAGTGCTTGAGGACTCTCTCAGGACAGAAGTTCTTCCTAATATCCAACATAAATTTTCCCTGGTGCAACTTGAGGCCATTACCTCGAGTTCTGTCGCCTGTTACTGTGGAGAAGAGACCAACCCCCCCCTCACTGCAACCTCCTTTCAGGCAGTTGTAGAGACCAATAAGGCCCCCCCTCAGTCTCCTCTTTTCCAAACTAAACCCCCCCAGCTCCCTCAGCCTCCTCGTAGCGCCTGTTCTCCAGACCCTTCCCCAGCTCCCTCAGCCTCCTCGTAGCGCCTGTTCTCCAGACCCTTCACCATCCTCGTTGCCCTTCTCTGGACACGCTCCAGAACCTCAATGTCCTTCTTGAAGTGAGGGGCCCAAAACTGAACACAATACTCGAGGTGAGTACACTATTTATCTGTAGAAATGCACACACACACATACTGAGTGACATCTGCTTGCAAGTACATGTGCAAGTACACTTAAAGACCACATGAACCAGAAGGAAGAGCAGGGCCTGAAGCAGCAGTGTAGAGGGATCCGTTACGTGCTCCCACCTGCTAAGGACCTATGAGCATGGCCATCAGCAGCTCTCAGAGAACTTGCTTGCAGAGAAGTGAACTAGATTTTAATGCCCCACTCTTCCCTCAGGATCTAGGGCATCTTCCAGACCCACCCATCACCTCCACACATGGCCAGCCCAGCAGTGGTGCTGAGCTAGGAAAGCAACACTTAACACCACTCGTGCCAGTGTCGCCGGAGCAATAGGAGACATTCCCTTGCAGTACTTATTCCCAATTTAAACCAGAAATAGATCACTCCAGGACATATCCCCAGTAGCTTTGCCAAGCTTGTTAAAACAACCATGAGGAAACTCCTCGAGGTAGGACCCCAGGTTCCCAGCTCCCAGACAGCTCTGCCTCACCATCTCCTGAAGGCCTCAGCCCAGCAGTTAAGAGGCAGGAGGGGAGCAAACAGCATTTGCTTTGTGACATGGAGGCTGAGAAAACTTGGAAGACAAATTATTCTAAATAAAAAGCAGTGCAAAAACAGATTAGGAAACTACTGTGCCGTGACTATTAATGAAGCGATAGAAAATATCAATCACTCCCCAGCCTCTGAAGCTTGCTGTGAGAGAAGAATTAGGAGATTTCATGTTCCAAGTACCAGGAAACCGCAGGGCCCTGGTGCCTAGTTCTCAAAAGAACAGTGTTTGAATCACAGGGAGGAAAGCAGAGGGCTGCAAAGAGAGCCAAAGGCAGAGTTTAAAAATAGCAGCTTTCAGTTTTGTTTCTTTTTTTTTTCTCTTAAGTGCCTGGATATAGGATCATGTCAGAGGGTGAATAGAGAGAACAGACCAGCCCCTGTGGAGAGAAGTCTTCCCAAATACAGTACTGCTGGTCGGGGGTTGTGGCTGTTCCTTTGGTACTCCAGCATCTTCTGTCTGTCCTCCCCAAGCCCCAAAGGGACTAGTTTCTCCTGATCCTACTGTCTCTCCAGCACAAAAGAAGGGCACAGGGAGAGTGGGAACTGGGCAGCTTCATTAGCCTCTCAGTATATGTAGAAGCCAGCACAAATGAGCAAAGCTAAGGGCTGAGTGGGTCATCAATCCTGACCCATCCCCTTCTAGACACGTGTGGGGCCAATTCCCCATAGCATTAACAGCACTTTGGAAATGCTGTGCAAAGCATGAGATTTACTGACACATTTGGGTTGATGCTTTGGGGTTGTGTGCTGGGAGAAGTCACATCCAGCTGCTGTACACCGGTAAACGTGCTAAACCAAGGGAAAAAGAGTATCAGAGTTATGATACTACTAAAATTTCTCATTTCTCTCAGACTCTGCACTATGTGCCACTCGAAAGTCCACCAGGCCAGATTCACTGCACCTACCTGAAGCTGGACACTGGTACTTTAGACAGGCAAAGGAGACAGAGCAGTATCTCCTGACATGGATAGTAAAGCTTTAGGTCATGCAGTGGAGTACAAATAGTTGCTTTAAGGAAGAAATGAGCAGGGTCTGAAGAAAGAAAAGAGATCTTTTCATCAGAATAGATGGAAAACCAAACATGTCTTTAGATAGCTGATAGAAGTTAAAGCTTATCCTTGCAGGTTGGCAGGATGCCCCCTTGGGACTTTGCTGTTTCTGTGGAAAGAGAAAAAGGCACGGCTGATGTTCTGGATAAGGCTGTCTGTATCTGACTCCCCCGGGAAGTCTCATGTGTGTTATGACTCATTGCTCAGAGGACACTCAAATCTATAGATTATCCATGTAATAAGGGCAGCAAGTGCAAGCAGACACAGAAAACCTTTTCCCAATTAGCAAATGTGCACACAAAGCCAGCTCAGGGACAAAGCAGTTTTTCACTGGTCTAAGCTATGCTTCAAATAGAGGGCAGTGGGAAGAGAAATACTGGCTCTGTCACTCAGTTAATAATCATACACAAATCACTTAAACCTCTACCAAGACACTGTGAGATTGACTTGTTGCAAGTTGACTGTCAAGGGCTTCTGGGCTCTAGTGTACAGTGACCAACTAATACACAAGTCACAGAGCATTTACATTCAAATACCGTGTAAAAGCAAAAGCCTAGGACTGATCATTATGCTGATTGAGTCACAAAGGATCATTTTAACTTCACAAAGAAAAATTCCAAACATCTGGAATCTGAAATATTTGCTTGTAAAGAAGTTTCCACTGGAATGTCATCTGCTCTTGCTGTTATTTGAGATAGGTAGCTGACACAACCAGCCTGACTCCAGTGACCTAGGAACCAGTACCAACACAGGCCAATGCATTTGGTTTGCCACATACACAGACTGTTAGGCAGCAAACTTCAAAAAAACTGCTTGTGTGGTGTTAAAGAGCCCCCCATATCCTAGAGATGCTCTGAGAGAGACCCAAAGTAACTTGCTCTTGCTGCCCTTCAAAGGGGGCAGGGCACAAAGTCCTAGGAGGAAATCTAGTGGTGCAGTGTCCTGCTCTCAGAGTTTTCTTTTACTATGTGAGAAAGTCTTTAAAGCACAACCTCAGTTCCAGTTCACCCAGTGCTTCCTTCCCTCCCTCTCCTTTAGCCTTGCAGGTAGGAAAAGCTCCTTCAGCCCAGCTCGCCTGGGCTTTTCCCTTCCTCAGCTTTCTGTGGAGATGACTATGACTGCTGACAAAAGCAGCATACAAATGTCTTCTCTAACAGCCCTAAATGGTAGAAGAGCTCTCACCAAATTGCTACTCTGGGGACTTTCTTGAAGTTTCTGCACCTCCAAAAGACACGAGCTGGTTGGGACGTGGCAAAACCAGCATCCTGATACAGGGAGGCAATTCAGAGCAGGAGCACACAATGTTCCCCTCTCTTAAATGTTGACATAGCAGCAGATTGGGAGAGTCAGGTGTTTTTTCCCCTGAGAAGAATAAATACCAGGGACCACTGAAAAAGCCAGAGCCAACATGAATTAACCTGACCAACTACAGTACAGGCATCTTGAAGCAGTGCCTTTTCCCATTCCTGGCTGGGAAGGCAAATTTGCTGCTTTTGGAGAGCAGCAGGGAGGGCTCAGAGCAACGTGCTGCTGCATATTCATCTACTATTGCACCCTCCTAGCACAGATCCCAGGGCTGTCTTGTCGTTTGTAGCCCTCAAACCATTGTGAAACACCAACAAATACATATACTCAAGGCTGGGGGAGCTTTCTGTTTTCCAGCTGGAAGACTTCAAAAGGTTTCACAAAGGCCAAAATGAAAAGGCATTTGGATGTTTCTTAGACAAAAATCTTGTTGCTTCTATTCTGTAGGAAATGCTGACGCTTTGAAGACGACCAAGAAACCAACCGCACTGAGAAATGGCACAAGACATCTTTGAGTTTGCCTCTGCCAACGCTGTGACCTCGCCACAGTGACCAGCCAGAGCTTGCTGGAAAGCTCACAGAACTTGAGAAAAATAGTGGCACCACTTTGTGATCTCTCATCCAAAGCAACACACAAACACATTGTACTTCTGGAACAATTCTGGCCCTGGCTGCACTCTGGGGTTGTAAACGCAGACAGCAGTGGAGAGGGGCACACGAGTAGTGGGAAGCTGGCACACTCCTCTGGATGATACTTCCAGAGTCTGATATAGCTGCTGCAAGGAACAAGCCACTCACAAGGGATGCTGCACCATGCTCACACTTCCCATGTATGCCCCAGATTGAAATCCAATGGATTTCTGTACCCCACAGCCCTGGGTGCAGAATAGGTTTGCCTGGAGTTTCAGAGACCAGCAATACAAAGCTGATTCTAGAATGATGCTGTGAAAGTGTATTGTGGCACAGCAACAGAAAACAGTCTCTGTCACAGTTAGAAATACAAGTTTTCCAAGAGTTATTTTGTTTTATGGAAAGGATACAGCTGCAAACACAGTTTTCTATGACAGCAAAAACACCAACCCCCAAACCCAACACCATCTAATAACCCATCCTGTGCAAGCATTTGTGTATCCCAAGTTTTAACTTCAGGGCAAGATGTTGCATCCTTAGAGATCCCGAGGCAAAAATGATAAAGGCCTTTCAAGGAAGCAGTAATTCAGTTTTCCTTCCAAATTCTCTGTGTATCTGAACTACAACCAAGGGTTAATCTGAAGTAGCTTTATGTGTTCTGATCAAGGATCCTCCATAAACAATCCTACCGAAATTAGGATTTTTCTAGGAGTTCACGTTTGATCAGACTCCTGCTTCCAAGCTGCCAGCTTTCTGATATCTTCTGTGACAAATACAAGGTGATACAGAAGAACTACACATCTCAGATTTCCTTTCTCTGCAGCAAGAGCCTTGCTTAGGACATGTAAAATACACTTAGCAAAGAACAGAGCTCCAGTGGAACCATATCAAAACCAAATTTGCATTGAGAGCAGAGACATGGGTGCCCCTCAGAGAAAAGACACACAAGAATTCACGTGTCACAGCCCAGTCCCAGGATAACCAGTGTCAAAGTCCTTTTTTGCAGTAGGCCCACTGGTTTGGATCATACTAATGCCAGCAGACACTTGACTGTCTTGCCAGCTCCCAGGTTCATGTTTTCCTTCTTTGTTCATCAGATATTTGAAGCAACAGTATCTCATTCCCTGCCTGTTTAAAAACAATAAAAAAAATCCCCTTGAGAAGCCTTCGCTGTTCCCTTCCCACTTACATTTCCAGCTGGTTTTTGCCTTTGCGTTACTAGCTCTGTGCAAACCCAGGCCAACTCTGAAAATAACTTCCTGGCATTTAACAAAAAAACTCCTTTCACACTGTCATTTCAGATGGAATTTTGAACCTTTCCAATAAAATCCTTGTGATTGGCCAGGGAGATCATACAAATCATCCTGCTTCTACCCCTGGATTGGATGAGAAATTTGAGGATAAATCTGCCGGGTGATGTAAACTCCGCTTCCACATACACATGCAGTCAGATCAGTTCTCTGCTAGCAGCAGCTCACCAAGCAGTAAAATTGGCTTTAAAACCACATCATCAGGTGCTTTGTAAGCCAAATCTCAGAAGCCTCACACAAGAGGACTGCCTGTTGCCTACAGAACAAGGCAGAATTACTGCGAGGAGCTCACTTTATCACTGCACTGGGAGGGTTGGATCAACATCAGGCACTGCGAGACAGCTCCTGTCCTCAGGAGTCAAAGGTCTAAGCCAGGGCAGAGAACAGTCCCAAACTGCCTTTGCTTATGCTGGAATATTGTAGATGAGCAAAGCTGCAGGTTTTGGCTGACAGGAGCGAGCTCCAAACACTGCTTTGTGTCCAGGCTGCTTAAAAGATAAGAGGGTGAGTTCATCCCATTGACTTTTGTTTGGGAAGAATCCCAGGTCTCTGATTTAACTCCATATTTTGATTGCACGTTATTACTGTGCCAGAACCCACTCAAAGCAACAGCATTACCTCCAGCAGATCCTCTGGGAGTTAATTAGTCAATTAGGTTAATCAGCTAATTAATGTCAGTGGAGTTCAGGCACCTCCTGCCCTTGTTTCTCAACAAACTCTGGACCACTTGGTCACCATAAGTCACGAGCAACGAGACTTTACATACACTCAGGAGCAAGGCTGAGTTACCACAGTCTGACAGGATATCTACACTGTCCACACCTGTACTGACATGGTCTGAAGCCCTCCAAGCACTACCTTCCCCCCAGGAACACAAAATAGTTGCTCACATCTAATCTCTGCCTGACTTTTAGTGGGGAACTTCCTCTCTGCACTTCAGGTGGAACAATATTTTAAGTAAAGCTTTTGTAACCTGATGACTGAAGAGGCAAGTTAAGGGAAGGAATCCAGTAGCTGGAAATAAGCCTCCATTAACTTGTATTAAATATTAAGCTCAGTGGAGTAAGCCAGACAACTGCATACTGAATTAATAATGTTATTTATTCCATTTAGCGGAGTATGGAGGACACTTAATCATCACAGCATTTCAGATCAGAGCTGGCATCAACAGCTGAGCTCTAGGAGCATTTTATGAAAAACACAGAAGTGGATCGAGTCGCTGGAAGTGAAGAGTGTGACTGTGTGAAATACAGCACATTTAGTAATAATAAAACTATATGGCCTTGATAGTTCATTTGGGTACTAATGCTCCAGCAACACTTTGTCTTAAAAAAGCATAAGCAAGTCCCCAAAGATAAGCTTGGGTTGACATCTGTGTTAAATCTGGAGGTACTCCTCTTTTTGTAAAACAGTTATTTTGAAAAGGAAGAAAAAAATTTCTGCTCAACCAAACAACAAAAAAAGTAATGAAGAATTCTGAAGTGGTTTTTTTTTTCCTCTCCAAAACGTAAGCAAAGTTAAGAAAAGATTTGAAGATGAAAAAGTATGCAGATAAAACTCTCAGAAATGAGTTTTGTGGGGTTTTAGTTGTTTTGGGTTTTTTTTTTTTTTGAAAGCTAGAGTGGTAACTCTTTTTCCAGACTTCAATATTGAAAATTAAATAAATGTCTGCAGGAAGTTTCAGTAGTAGGAACCCACCTTTTGAAATATAGGGATTAAAATATTCAAGAGCTACAATAGGCCACAAAAGGTATCTTCCCTCTCATTATTCTTTCATTTTTCTAATTCCTAACTCTGTGCTCTCTAATTACCATCGTCTAGAACCATATGGTGAAGTGGCTCCCAAGCCATCATGCAAGGTACAGCGTTTTTGCCCTTCACTCAGCAGGAAAACCCCATCACTTCTTAGGTACATTTCTCAACCCTAATCATCTCCAGTTGCTGTGGTTTCTACAGTTCAGTCTGCTGGAGAAAGAAATAACTGATCAGCCATTTCCTGCAACTCTGATTTCCAGGCCTTTCATGGAGCAATTTCGTTGACTTCACAGGAACCTATCTGGATTTACACCTGTGTAAGAACAAGGCAAGAAAACCTGACCCTTGGTGTGGAATATCAAGCTCATAAATGTGTTTTGTGTCTCCAAGAATCTCCCCATTTACAAAAGGTGAACAGCTGTCCCTATAAATCAGACAGTCAACCAGCCAGTAGGACTTCATCCAGATGATCCGTTAAAAATATACAAAGGCAAAGTTTTGGAAATAAAATCTACCCTCGTGTCCTCAGGGACACCTTCTGTTGGAGAAAAAGCTCATAATTCAAAGCTAAAATTAGTTCACTTTAATGCTTTTTTCAGGAGAGCTATGATACTCCAGAGGAACATTGCCTTGGAAAGGCCTGTTAGATGACTTAAGGGATCCTAAACATCTGGCAGTTTGGTACATACTGTATTGGAGACATCTAGTGTCTCTTTCAACTTCTCCGTGGGCGTAACTCTTCACTAAGTTCACTAAGATGTCTCTATCTGCTTCAGTTCCCACCATCCATTTTCTCTAGTTGAGCAGGAAACATTTGGCAAAACAGGTAAACATCTGGCAGAGTTGGCCATGACTTGTATTAACAAAACACACTCTTGCTTCTGACCACAGACTGGGCTTTAAGGGCCAACGGCTCTTCTTGGCTTTTTGGATGAGACATCACCCAAGATGTGCAAGTTAGCTGTGTTAATGGGTGCTTCTTGGGGCATAGTGCTCACCATCAGGAGGGAGAAAGCTTTGTGTAAGCAGAGGGTAGCAGGATGAGCACTATTGTCTGGGAAACTGAGACATGGAAAAACTGAATTATTGACCTCTGGTCATTTCCCAGTGAAAGAGATCCATATATTCCTTTGTGAGGAAAATGCCCTAATTAATGCAGGCCAACATTCAAGTCTTAGCTTCACACCACTCACCAGTGGTTTAAGTCCAACCATGACAGGCTGTTGGTCTGAACCTCCTGCTGCTGGGGATGGTGATTATACATATACCAGTGCTCCAGGGAAAGTTTGGCACCCAGCTTCCCTGGGACACAAGGAAGTCCATGTAGAATCACACCCAGTTTGGGTTTGAAGGACCTCAAAGATCATCTAGTTCCAATCCCCTGCCATGGGCAGGGACACCCCTCCACTATCCCAGGTTGCCAAAAGCCCATCCAACCTGGCCTTGAACACTACTAGGGATGAGACATCCACCACTTCTCCAGGCAACCTCTGCCAGTGCCCCACCACCTTCACAGACAAGATTTTTTTCCTGATGTCTAATAAAAAAAAAAAGAAAGAAAACGACCCTTTCAGCTTCTTCTGGTCACTAATAACTCCCAGCTCCTTCAGTACACAGCACCAGCCTTTTGCTCTCACACATACAAAGCATTAAACTGCAGCTCAGCGGGGCAGGGTGGTCTTTTAGCCCTGCCCTGACCACAGATGGATCAGCTATTCACACAGTGGCAGTTCCTTCTCCCTTCATCAAGGTCGCTGCTTGGTTCTGAAAGGGATGGCCAAGTAATGGATCACTGTTCTGTCAGGCTTTGTCATTTGTCTTTCAAGGGGTACTGGAGAGTTAGACATAACATGAACATGGAAAAACCAATGAAATGCAGACAGAGCTCTACCTTGAGCCTCCAGACAGCACACAGAGTAACAAGCTCAGCTCCTTTCACTCAATTCCTTATGTTCTTCTGAGACCATGAAAAGGAACTTTATGATATGCTGGAAGGGATGAAGTATTAACTATCAAAAACTAGACTGAAGTAACCAAGAGCCTGGATTATATTCTCTTTGATGTATGCTCATGAAAATTTAAATAAATATGCTTAAATGCAACCTTTCTTCGATTCTAGCAGAGCTTATTAAATCTATTTGAGACAAGCAAGGCTCCATGCAATGCCAGGAGCTCCCTTGACAGTTTGCCTTCCTACTAAACGTGATACCCCACGATTACACATACCAGAGCCTTTCATTCAGGCATTTTAATTTACAAATACTTTTTACATTTTTAACGCCCCTGTGGGCAGGCATTAAGAGTCCACTTTATTCAAGAGCAATCAATCCAAGTGTGGAGAGGCAGCCTGTTTTGCTCCAGATCACGCACTGAAATACTACCAGAACTTGGAAAACTCCTTCCTTGTGCCTCCTGGTAGCAGCTCAGACACACAACTTCCATTAACAGCAGATATGTTTGCTTAATGCTGGGCCAAATGCTCCAAGCAGGGATGCAGAGAGCAAACTCTCTGCACAATCACAGACTCACAGCCTGGGCT
>VXBZ01003804.1:0-13802 GCA_013399135.1 Heliornis fulica
GGGGAGGGCAGGGAAGCAGCCAATGCTTTGGAATAGGCACAGAAACAAGTTTCCACGGAAGCATGTTTCTTTAAAGTCAGATGTATTAGATCATCTTGTCCCCTAGAGTCTGTTGTTTCCTAATGTTTTGCCCAGACCAATTTCAAATGTCAAAAGCAATGGCTGGGTTTGTTGGTTTTGGGTTTTTTTTGGTTTTGCGTTTTGGTTTTTTTTTTTTTTTAACTACCTTGAGTCCCCACAGAGCCAGCCAGGGATGAGAATTTTAGACTCTGTTCTGTCTTTCACATTACAAATGCAATTACTGCTGCAGCCTGATTACAGTATCTCCTGTCACACAGATTCTGTAAGAGGCTGAAAGAACAGCTTGCCTTTCAGAAAAATTCATAGGAGTCCTTCAGTGCCAAGGAAATTTAAGCAAGGCGCATGCAGTCCCGAGGGAAGAGCATCCCTTCGAGAAAGCTATTCAAGCTGTCTTCAAAAAAGGACACGATGAGAAGCCCTTGCAAGGTTCTTACTCTGAAATACAGACTACTCTCAAAGTAGTAGTAGTAGCAACCTCTTGCCTTTCATGCTTTCATCCAGATAATGAAACCACAAGAAGGAGATTTTTAGATGCGTGCGACAGTTTGGGTATGGACAGTCTTGCCCTAACTGGATACAAGAGATGGCACAAACTAACGGATCACACGACTAAAGGTTAGTTTGACTAGTCTTCCCAGGCATTAGGGCAGTGAGCATCTTGGATTTAGTTCTTGGATAACTCTAAGTGGAAATTAGCACTACAAGCTGGAAACATCTGTATACAGATAGTTAAACAAGATAGTATCATCAGGTCACATCTGTTTTCCACATTTTCATTTCAGCCTACCAAGAAGTGAGAGTCAGGCTGTTGGGGCACCCTCCGGAGAAGGGAGAGGTTCTGCAGTGGGTTACTCAGGGTCCTCGAAGCCAGATGATCACGCAGGCCAGTGTCACTGGGTGAGAGGCCCCTTCTCCTCCACCTCCCCACCCCAGGCATTCCCACAGCTGCCCGTGCCAGGCCCTGTGTCAGCCACAGGGGGCCAACTTGCCTTCCTGACCTGCCTAAACATCAGCTGGGACTGGGTGCCGCACCGAGGAGAGCGGCTCGACACCAAGGTAAACCAACTGAGCTGTCATACGCAATCTTCAGACATGGTGCAACCCGTGCAGAAAGGAGGGAAGAGTCCAAAACACCACCTACATCTTACATCAGCTCATGTCTGCTGCACAACAACTAATCAGCTCTTCACACCTTAATTTCCTTTTCACACCAGGGCAGTGTCCCTCCCTGCTCAACAAAGCACTAACTAATGAGCCAAAGCTGCCATGCCTGAGCCCCAGCAAACATCTAATTTTGATGAGACAGGGCTTGACCCCCAGTTATTAAGCAGTAAGTGGGAATATTAAGTGCAAGTACTAACAGAGAAATAGGCACAGACAGCACCAAGGTTAAAGGGAGGTTACAGAATGGGACAAAACCACCAAGTTCAGCTAATAGCACATGCCTGGCTATCAAAGATGACAAGCTTTAGCAGCTTATTATTAATAATGAATCCTCAGCAGGACGTTTTCTACTAGGAAAATGCAAAAATGTTGCTTTTGCAGCTGCCCATTGCCAAAGGTGAGCTGAACGAGCCCCACTTCAAAAGGGAGTAAATCCCTTCTTCATCAGGTATTGGGCAACTCGTGTGGGCCGTCAGCATAGTCAGACACATCATACCTGTGCTCTAAGCAAGAGACTTTAAGCTTAGGGCATTTAAAACACCCCACCACTTCTCAACAAGCACAGAAGCACCAACTCCTCTTTGTATTTCACATCTCTCCCCTTCTTTTTGGGGACATTGGGCAGCCCAGTGTGACTCAAGAGGATTATCAGAGTCCATCCTTGGGAACAAAACCCCACGAGTGAGGCAGGGATTGATAAAAGTGAGTAGGGAAAGTTCACGGAAGACAGCTCACTGAAGACAAGAATATTAAAGAGCTTCAGCTCTGAAGCCAGGAAAGACTTAACAAATAGACATCTTTACACTTGAAGCCGCTAAGAAACAAACCTGCCCAGAGGAAATAAATCTACAAGTGGAAGAATTAAGTGGGCAAGTGCTTGACATAAGTGTGATTTTTTTCAATGGAGACAATTTATGGAACAGGTTCATAAAAAATAAGGAGGAGAGGGGAAAAAAAAAGAAAAAAAAAAAGGCAGCACAGGTCCTGCCAGACTTCTGCCTACAAACACCTTATTCCAAGATCATCTTTCGACTCTTGGCTGTGGGGATGGAGGGGCATATCCAAGAACCACTCACAGCAGGGAGATGAAAATAAATGAAAACGAGTTCTCAGCACCTCTGTCCTTCACTGCAGGATGGATCTGCAGCAAGATTCAGCTCTCCTGGTCTCAGCAGCCCTTGTCTGCTTCTGTGGGAGCAGAGGGTGAGGTGGATCTTCTGTCACTAGCAGTGCTGAGGTTTGCTTCCACAGCACTGCAACCACACGCATGCTGGACTGCTCCAAAAGCAAGAAGGTTCTTCTGAAGCTGTTTTCTGTTGCTTCCAAAATTTATACCTATACAAGCTCAGTGTCTCCAGCTGGCACATCTGCAGTCCTGTGGTCCAAGATGACACAATGCTGTATGCCAGGGCATGGTGGAGAGGGGAGGGTTTGGCAGCTGGGGGCATGAAGGGAAGGTGGAGACAATCCAAAACTACCCCCCAAAACTCCATGAATTCAGGTTCCAAGTAGGATGGACCCCCCAAAGCAGAGGCTGCAGCAGTGGAAGGTTAATCTGTGTCCCTGCTGCTCACGTTGCCTCTGTATTTCCATCTTTAAAAAGAAATAAATTATTCTCCCATTCCTCACCACACTGCACAGAAATACACAGTGAAGAATCACGGGTGAAAGCAAACCCATGAGCACAGCTCCGCATCTTCTCTGGTCCCCAATCCTCCAGCATCTCTCTTCCCAAGGGCCAGGATACAGAGCAGGAGCAAGAAGGGACCCCTGACAGCAGCGCTCTAACAAGATCCCGGGGGAAACCCAGCCTCTGCCGGCATGAAACAGTCCTGCAGCCTGCTTCTCTTGATGGAAACTGGCACCTCGGTGCCAGGAGCAAACTGCTGCCAGTCCTCTGGATCAAAGGACAGTAGAAAAACCCCTCTCATACTGCTGCAGGCTATAGCCCATCTCCCCTGTACTGGAGGCTTCACAGCACTGCAGATTCTTGCCAGTGCAGATGCTGGTGCAGGGAGATAGTCAGGCAAGAATGTCTCAGGCTGCAGGGAGATCAGAATTTTAAAGAGCTTTTTTTTTTTTCAATTAAACCTTTTATGCTGCCCTATCCCTGTCACAAACTGTGAGAGAGACACAACAGACTCTGCTCTGGATGCCAGGTGCTCGGTCAGGAGGCTAAACTCTTCAAGCATGAGGTGAAAACATCATCCCAAGGGAGCTGAGCTGCAATTTGTTACCTGAACAGCAACATAATCTTCCTGCAAATGCCCTGCACCAACAGACTTCACCAACAGCGAAGACAAAGCTCAAGCAATGCTTTAAATTTCTGCAAATTACTCTAACGGGCCAAATAGAAAAACATTGGAAGTGGCAGTCTTCTTCCCACCCACGGGCTCAGGATCCGTGCCGGCAGGGCTTCTGGCAGGGCTGGGAGCCTGCCTGTACTCTGGCATCAGAGGGGGAACTGTGACCATCTGGGGGGCTGCAAACAGCTGAAGTGACACAAAAGTGTTGGCCACAGGACAGGACCAGTAACAGCTGAGATGAGCTTGGCAGAGGTATTCTGAGACAACCTCTCCACGTCACACTGCAAGTGGGGAAAAACATCCACGCACCCCTCCAAGCAGGCTACTGCTCTACCATCCATGTCCTTCATTGGTTAATTGTTCGCATTTCTGTAACTACATCACCCTAATGAAGCAGCAGGAGAAGAAAAATTCACCACCACATACAAAGAGGCAACGTCATCTGTCCAGGAATACCTCCTTTGACACGAGGGGATGGCGTTTCGCAGACAGGACCCCAAGAACCTGAATTCTCTTCAATCTGTGTTGGGTTTCTCAGCCTGTGAGGCACCAACAGCCTGAAACAAAAACCCCCAACACACACCACGATGCCCTTCCTGTGCCAACAGCTGCTTGAGGAGCCACACCATGAGTCCCATTAGAGAAGGATTCCATAAATGCTGGAATCTTTCCCAAACTGTCAGCGGGTAAGTTGTCCCCTGTCCACACCCGGGTGTCCCGGATCACAGGCAGCAACAAGCCGGAAGCAGCTTATCCAGCTTAAATAAACGAAACTACTCCAAAGGCCGCCAGCATGTCCAGGCACTGGTCACCTTTAGCAATGCCACCATCACCAAGCCAGTTTGATGGATGGCTCCGCGTCGCTGGTACAGCAGTGGCTAGCACGAGCAGCCAGCCCTCTGCTCCTTACAGCAGAGGAGAGGCTTGCACTGCTGCTCACCACGCCACATCTTTCCACAGCAGCTAAACAGACTAATCCCCAAAGATCCCATGTCAGCAACTCTAAATCCACTCTACAAAAATAAAATCTTTCCAAATAATCCATATGAAAGCAGTTGAACAAGTATTGAGCAACTGCAAAGTCCATGGCTTCCTAAAAACGGTCATAATCTTGCAATAACTTCGAAAAACGCTGTTGAATAGGTCAGTTCCTGGGCTTGGATACAGAAAAGCTCAGCTTTCCCATCACCGATGAGGATGCTTTGCTGCCCAGGAGCACTGGCTGAAGTTTCCACCCAGCTATCATCAGACCTGCGTGGCTCATCTCTGAAACACTTTTTCCCCCCAAGGATTTTCCACCTCTCCTATGCCCTTGTGCACACACTTCCTCGTTCTCCATCCAGCAGTCAAATAAGCTCAGCTTTCTGAGTAAAAATTCAGTTTCTCAATGTTAAAGTTCAAAAAAGGTGGTGGTGGGGGGGTTATTGTTGTTGTTTGCTCCTTAGCTTTGCTCCAGAGGTCTGCAGATCTCCTCATCCACATGGGAACAGAGACCAAGCAGCACCTGGCAAGATCAGGTCTGGCTAACTAGTTCAACTACCACAGACCTAAAGGCTCCACCAAAAATGCCCACCTCTCTGCCGGGCAGAGATGCACTCATGGGAATGCAGGGGCTTTAGAAAGGGGAGGGGGCTTGCAGGGAATGATGCTGGGGCTGCAGCAGCTCCACAGAGAAACCACCGCCCTTCCTAACAGCACGTGCCTGCTCTTGAGCCTGCTGACAGCTCACCATGCCCTCTTCCAGGGGAGCATCACAGTGTCGGGAAACGTTGGGCAGCGTCAGGTGCTCCATCCCACGCTGCTCACTCAGCTGTATGAGAAAGAAAATAAGGACAGAGGGCTCCCTGGGTTCCTCTTTTCTTGCCACACAGGCCAAGAGGCAGCTGAGGGTGTAGCCTTCTAAAGCAGCTCCCTGAACTTCACAACTTATCTCCATGCTTCTACATGAGGATGGCAACATATGGGAGGTTACATAAACTCAAACACCCCCACATAGTATGTTGTATCCTGGAAAGATAAAAAAGACAACTACCTCTGCACAGGCACTGAACTCAGTTTAATAAATTACAAGGAAGGCAAAGAGTAAATCCTCTGTCACACAGAGAATAAGACATGGTCACAAGAAGCTGTATCGAACACTCAGATGCCTACAAAACCTCTCTTGTGTGCATCTAGAGATTCTCCACTTTTGGAAACATGGACCTACAACACCATTTTTACACCTGCTTTAGAGACACTTTGGTGACCCTCCAATACATCTTAACACGTTGGTGGACCAAAGAAAAAAACACTCAAGCTGCCACAGGGTTTGTCAGCCTCTCCGGAGCCTCAGCCACAGAGGGGATGGGAGATCCACTCTTCCTCTACGTGCCAGAAGAGACAAGCAAGAGGAGATGCTATGAGAGACAAGGTCGCACAGACAGACGAGGCTGCACGCTGCCCATCCCACACCTCCTCCAATCATGTTTCAAGATACAAGAAAGGATAATGGTGCAGCATTTAAGTTACCTCAGGAGAGCAGAGATTCATCTCATCATTCCAAAGCTGCCTTTGTAAGTCAGCTAGCCCACAGCTCAGTTTCCCTTTGTAACAATACCCCTTGTTTGCATTTGTTTGTTTGGATGCTGGATTCTGGGAGGCCAGACCTGACTTCTCAGCACAGCAAGAGCTGAGTGCAACCCCAGACTAGGCACTGCTGCAACGCAGCGATGGCTGGGTAGCAGGTTTCACCTCCACCACTGCAGGTCGAGGCAGGTACAGAAAGATGACAGATGAGTTGGCTCAATGTTTTTCTGAAAGGCAGTGCCACGTAAGAGATTCTTCTTCCACAGCCCCATGGAAATGTCCATAGCTTGCCCTGGGTGACCTCGCTAATGCATGCAGACGTTGGGAGTCCAGCAAAGAACTGAAACGCAAACCCACCCGTTACCCAGCAATCTGTTTCACAACACTATGTTTCTCAAAGGGTTAAATAATGGAGAAAATCAGGGATTCAGAGATTACTCTACTGGAGGCCGCTGCCCAGTAGAAAGATTTCAAAGGGCAGTGTGAAGTTGAACAAACAGAACTGCAAAGTTCTCTGAATCCCTGATTCAGAGAACTTTGAAAAGAAAGCAGAAGACAATTTTCATGGCCATGAAAATTGTCTTCTGCTTTCTTTTCCATATACTTCTAGATAACCTTGAAAAACAGTTTAACCTCTCTAATCCCAGCCAGTCTTCCAGTGAGCTGAGTGTCTACAAACAAGCCGCTGCCATTGAGTCAACCAAATATCCCGCTGGCATTCCCACCTGCCACCCAAATGGGAATGCAAATTCTACATGACGACTGGGATTAAAAACATCTCTCTCTCTGTAGCCAAATAGGTTTAAAGTCTCCTCAAGAGAAAATCTTGAGGATTATCCATGCTTTCCAATTTATTATTAATTTCTAACTCATCTCTATTCATCTCTAATTCATCATTCAGGCCTAGCAGGGATGGCATTAGTGTTTTTCTAGGAGACAGACAGGAAGCTGCAGTATTTGGGCTGCTGCAGACAGACTAAAGCCATGCCCTTCGATCTACTGATGCAGAGAAGCAAGGGAAGACTAAGTCTGTACTTCCAGTTAGAGACTAATTACGTACACACAGAGCTGAGAGCAGGCTAAAGTTATACATGTGAGCTGTCGTTCTCCTGAGAGGCCATTCTGGAAAAGGGTGAAATCCAGAGGTTCCGAGATATATCGTGTGTTAAGCAACACTGGAAAACATGTGTCGATTTATTTTCATGTCTCTCGGACAGATTCAAAAGAGCTTCACTTTTGGAACAAGTGAGACGACTATATGCTGGCATGATAAAACATTATGCTAATTGTAGAGCAGCAGGGAAGTTTTGCATGCTGTCCTGCCACACACTATCATGAGAAAAAATTGCGGTACCTCAAAGCCTTCAGGTTGAGAGTCAGGATATCCCTGTGCTGCATGCACGGAGTCTGGAACAAGAGGCTGCCCTTTCCCAGAGCACTGCTAGAATCCTTATAAACCACAAAAATGCTTTTTTAAAAAATTTGATTTAAAAAAAAAAAAAACCAAACCAGCAAATCCTGTTTGTTTTGGGATGGAGTTTTTTTGTTTGGTTTTATTTTTTTTTTCTTCTCTCCTCATACTCAACAAGATTTATTTACTTGAAGGTTTTTTTCATTTAGAAACCTCTAACAGCACCGTGACTGTAACACCTGACCCTTCCATCTTCCAGGTCTAGATGAGTCCCTCAGGCCACCTTGCCACCAGCAGCCAGACCCAAGTTGCCTTCCTGGCTTTTCCTCCATTAACCCATTTCACTCCCTAGACATGTCGCTTCTTCCTCCACCCTCGCTTCTCCTCCGGTTCCTGGTCAGGGGCTGGGTCCACACAGGACCTTCACAGAGTTTTTAGTGGATGGAGTAAGCACACCTACTGCCAGTTTCTTCCTGCATTCAGTGGACTGACCTCTGGGTCAATGCAGGTCCTCCTTTTCCTTCTTTTTTCTTCTTTTTTTAAATAAAGTGAGTAAATGGAGAATCTTCCCCAGATTTGTCAAGACCATTCTTGAGATCACATCGTCACTTATCACTTCAGTGACCACCTGAATGCTCACAACTGCTGTTTCAAAGGGTGAAGTAAGCAATGCCCATCCAGGAGCATTCAGGACTTCAAGCTGGTTGCACCGCACATTGAGGCCAGGACCAGATTTCCTGGCTGCAGAACGCTCTCTGACACATACCATGACATAATTTACTAACACAAATCAGTAATATCAGCCCTTAGCCAGCTGCAGTTTGTGAATGAAGTGTCTGAAATCCCCAGAGTATGAATTGAGACACACCAGCTTTTAAAACGCAGGGTCGCAAGGAAGCGATGGACCTCACGCAGTCCCAGGGATTAAAGGAGGATCTGCATCTCAGTTTGCAAGCACTGTGAGGTTCCCTGCTGCGGCTAAACAACCTGGTTGCAGCTATTATCAGTGGCAGCAATGCTCCAGCTAAGGCCAAAAGATGCCTGCTCCATTCCGTCCGTATCATCTCTGATCACGGCTCTTCCCACCACCCAATCAAGCAAAGTTAAAGATGACCCTGTGTGAGCACACCAGACCGTACATTCAAATTAACGGCCACAGAAGACGACATACTGGCTGCACAGAAGGCAAGCAAGGATGGTTGGGTACCAGCTTTGGGGAAACTGTCCCCAAGTTGCCTTCTGGTGAGAAGGTGCCCATGTCCTTGGAGGAGAGTATCCGAGCACAGACCCAGGGACACATCCTACCCTCAGCAGTTAAACCAGAAATGTCTGCTGCTCTCTGCAGCCCTGGAGAAGGTCACGGCCAATGGGGTGGAGATCAGAACAAGCTAAACCCCTGGGTTTTAGATCATCAGAACAATTGTTCAGAGAGGTTATTTTGAAACATCAGGCATGATATGGGAAGGCAGTCATCCCGGGGGGGGGCAGGGACTGGTTCAACACGGAATGATCCGGTGTCGATTGATTCGCTGCTCATACCTGTGTAAAGGCTTCCTGTCACCTATGACTTAACTTGGATACACAAAGCCTACAAGCTCCAACATGCCAAACTGTTTTAGAGACTGGTATGCTGCCGCAGCATCTCTGCCATCAGCCTCTAACATGTTTTATTGATCTTGCAACACCAAACCATGTTTTTTGGACCCCCATGTGTGAATATGGGTCTTAAAACTCCCAGTCTCACCCTGCAAGCAGGTGACATCTGTCAGCCAAGGTCAGGTATTCAGACACAGGGAAGTCCATCTCACTCATGTCTCCTGCCAGCTGGGATTTCCAGGCTAGCCAACCCCCATACCCACCGACTCCGGGGCTCAACCTGAGGAGACAATTCACGTAGCTCTCTGGAAAATGAGGACATGGCCTTGGTGCTCACCAGTAGAAGTGCTGAAGCTACCAGGTGTTGAGGAAGGCAGCTGCAAGACGGGCAGAAGACATCCCGCCTGCATTACCTTTGCGCTGTAATTCATCTCGTGCTTCCCAGGTAAAAGCTGGGGAAGCCAGGAAGGATGCCTGCACCTCCCCCTCTTCAAACACCCAGGGATTTGGGGGAGGGAAGGAATTTGGCTGGCTTCCCTTCCTTACGCAAAGGAAGGGAGAATAGGGATACCTTCCCGGAAGGACCAGAAAATAACCATGGCTCAAGTTAAGACTGTGTGGCAGGATGTGGAAGTCCTCGTTATGGCAATAAAAAGGTCTCAAGTACTTGGCCGGGGTGCCAGGAATACACCGATACACCAGACCAGCTCAGCAACAGCTTTTCACATCAGTGCGGTGGGAACATTTTTGTTTATTTGTTCCTCAGTGTTAGCCAAGGAAGGAGGTGGTGGTCTGCTCCCCCTCACCACAGATGTCCTCGGCTCCCTGCAGTGGCAGAAGGCTTAAAGTTGGTGACACCTACATCTAGAGCTCCCTCCTACCAACCTGTCACGTTTGGTCTCACGTACAGGTTTTAATTTTGTTTTAGATGACAGACAGCATGGCATGACCTGACTTGGGCAGGAGAGGCAGAGGTTACTCTCTTGTCTACTCATCTGAAGTCAGAGAACTCTTGTTTTCCATCCCAGGTCCAAATTAGTACTAATTATTCCATGCAAAATGGAGTTGCTTCAACAGGAAGAAATTAGGACAACAAATTATTCTGGAATAGCAAGGACTCGACGCTGCCTAAGCAAGCTATCTGTTTGCACATGGAATAAAAGGGGCGTTCTTCCACGTGTGTCTCAGGCGTAAAGCTATCCCTTCTCCATTTTCTCAAAGATTTCTAACCTCCCTGCCTGTTACAGTAGCCACCAGGGTTTCCTACACAACCAACATGCCAAAACCCAACCCACACTCAGTTGTTTCAACTTCCACCATCAAAACTGCAGTCAGCATACACACAGCAGCACCATATGTGTAACCACAGCAAAAGTGAGTCTGACGGCTGCAGCTGATGCTTTCAGTTACACAGGTTTTGACTTGGAGCAGGGAGGGAAGGAAGGGGGATGCAGGCACGCACCTCCCCACGGCCTAAAGAGGGGTTTCCCGCAGTGAAATCACAACCCTCAAATTTAGTCAAACCCTGGTAGTCCTACGAGAGTGACAACAAAACCTCCAACCTCAAACGCCGACCCGCAGGACATGTACAGGACATATGACTGCAGCTGAATGGGCACTTACAGTTTGATTTAGTCCTGAGGGACGCAGGCGATGGAGATGTGCCCTAACGTGTCACCCACCCTAACCTCCTCCCTGCACAAACACTGCCCCGCTGTACTATAAAACACCTAACGCTGCAAAACACCTCGCACAGGTCAGCATGGGGCAGGTGTGGGAAGCAGCACCGCAGTCACCATGCTGGAGGCGTGGAGATGAAATTGAAGGTCTCCTGAAGATATTAGCCAGAGAAAAGAATGAATGAGCCAGCTCCAGACTTGTGGCTGAGCAGGCAGTGTCCACAGAGCCCTGGACATGTTTTCCCACGAGTTCTGGCCACACACAAGTTTCATTCAGCACCAGGTATGACGACAAACAGGAAAGCTATGTGCGTTGCAACCAAGAAAGGTGTTGCCAGTATTTTCTGTGTGTTTAATGATCAGAAAGCACTCGTGATGAAAACCACTCTAGCCAGCAACAAATGCTAGAGACATCAGGAAGAACAGGCTCAGACCAGCCTCTGGCAATATGCAGGACCAGATGCTCCTGGGGAAGATGGAAGAAGTAATTCTGGACAGTTTGGGAATTGCTTATCAGTAAATCTCTTCCTAAGCCCTTCAGATAGTGATTAAGTACAATGGTTCATACCCCTTATATTAGATATTAATCCTTTCTAATGTGACTGCCGATGTTCCGGTTATCCAAATCAGATAACCACACACCCCCAACAGCCCATTCCTTTTCCACCCCAAACCACGTAAACACAATGTACAAAACCAAGCAGTACCTTGCGATCCAGCTAGCGGAGAACTGGAGATATTCTCCTTGGCCTCCAAGACCTGGGAGCAAAACCAGCTGGATCGAACCAAGAGCGGGAGGGAAAGAGTTAAGATCAGGGAGATGAATCAGCCCGCTGCTATAAATGCAGACATTTCCTACCTCTTTGCTCTAGTGTTTCTTCCTGTCCGCAGGCTTCAGAGATGCTTACAGACCTGGTCACACTCAAATGGTTTCCACCGCGACAGGAAAGCCCAGGGATTTGTTTTATTTCAAAAGGAAAATGTGATTTGTGAACGAGACCAGAAAGCGACTGCTGTATCTGCTGTACTGCTCCTGACCCTAAGGGAGCATACAGACACTCTGTTCTACCTGAATTAACCCACCCCACACGCTCCCCCATGTTTCCAGGCATTGCACAGACCACGACGACGCAGCTGTGGCTCAGCACTGCTTTACCCAAAGCAGTTACAGCAGGCCCATGGGCTGAGCACGGCAGAGGCCATGTAACCCGTGTCGTTTCTGCCTGGGTCGGGATCCGTCATCCTGCTGCAAACACAGAGGGCTGGAGATGTAGGTTGTCGGCTAAAGGAGACAGGGAGAGAGGGAATTCAAACTGCTCTTCAACAAGGATGTTAATGTTGGACTTGGGCCAATATCACAGATCCGCACAAAGCATCAGTTATTTGAGAGTGACATTTCAGAAAAGCACAGCTATGTATCCTATTAGGTTGAAAACAATACAGCCACCCCAGCGCCAGGACAGCAATGCCCCTGGAAACGGGAAACATCTATTTCCAGCACCTCCCAGTATCTCCCCACTGCTATAACAAACTGGGTTTATACGGATCAAGCACATGCCCCAGAGCTTCTTCCCACAGACAACCCCCCACAAAGAGCCCTCCAACAGGAACTGAGGGGAACACACGGAGGGGGAACACGGGGGAACACAGCAGTACTCAATTTCTGCTCAGCATGGGTACAAAGTCTCTCTCATGCAGCAACCTAAGGTTCAGCAAAGCTGCGGCCCACGCCCTGCCACAATGTCCTGGCTCTTCACCGTGGCCCCAGCAGAAATCACCGGGGAAGCTGACAGCACCGTGACCATCGCTGGGGTCCCATCCCTCATCATCGAGCCGGTTTCCTGACCTCACCATGGGAAAAATGGCACAGGTTTGCAGCTGATTCCCGACAGAGAAGTCATAAACCTTCCTTATGCACCCAGAAGCTCCCTGCATCAGCTGCAGCCACCCCATGCACCTCCTGCCCTGCTCTGCCAGCAACACGAATTAATATAAAGAAAGGTTAAAAACTCCTAGGGTTGGGAATGCAGTTTTATTTCCCTACACCCCTTTTGTTTCTAGAAATCCTTGTACAGGAGAGGAAAATTCCTGAAGTATTTCCAAAGCATCCTGCATGCTCGCAGCAAGCTCCCTCCCTCCAGCCATGGGCAGAGAAGGGATGACTAATTTTTTCAGTGTAATACGCTGCAGAGAGCATCCTGCGAACAAGCAAAGTAAATTCCTGAGGCTCTCGGCAAGAACCCCGTCGCTCCTTGCGAAACTTCCCAGCTGGAACCTCGCAGCAGAAAAGCCAGAAAACATCGGTTTTCCCTCCTCCAACAAACAGGGGCTGGGATTCCTTTCACGACAGTATTTGGATTTTAACATCAGTCCATATTTAGCAGAAGGACACAAAAAAAGCCTCCCTTCCTTCCTGTCACATTTTCCACCCTCGATGACATCCAAGATCAGAAATAAGCAAGCGCTGGCCGAGGAGAGAGGATGCATCTACCCGAGCGTGGGAGAACCAGGAGCGTACGTTCCATTCCTGTCAGGGATGCAACACCAACGAGGAGGGGACACACCTCAGCTCTTGGACCTCGCAGCAAGGACCGAGGTGCTCCTCCAACTCGGAGCATCTCCCTAAGAGACTGTGCAGGGTGGGAGCCAGGCCGTGAGCTGACGAGGCTGGTGTAACCCACCCGCAAAGAAACCTTATGTCTCTCCGGTGCAGGCCGAGTAAGGCCAGTGTGTCGCTCGCTCCCAGGGGTCCCAGTGCCCGGACCCCTGGCACCCTGCATGTTAGTGTCCATGGTACCCTGTGAGCCGCGGTGGGAAGGAGGGGGCTGGCTGGAGATCATGGGGTCTGTCCGCGGCCCGGCAATGTCACCTCTCGGACCGACTGGTGATTGTGCTAGGGGGTCCCCAGCTCGGAGCCCCCAAGGGTGCAGGGCGGTAGGGGGCTGTGGGCTGCTGTGGACCCACGCGTGGAAGTTCGCCCACCGTTCACTTATTATGAGC
>VXBZ01003804.1:31597-42042 GCA_013399135.1 Heliornis fulica
GGATGTCAGTGACTGCTGACATCCCGGGCTCCCTCTCACAGGGAGACAGGAGAGGACTTGGCCAAGTAACGTGGGAAACCTCTTCCTGTTCCTCTCCTCGTGCAGAGCTTGCTGGTTTCCCAGCAGCGTTCAAGAAGTATTCGAACTGGGAAACTAGTTTTAGTGATTCTGTCCGTGAACTGGGTATCTAAACGGAGCAGTGTTGACCAGTTGCAGTCACTGGGGGGACTGGAGCAGCAGCAGGCAGCCCAGCTTTGGCTGCCGATGCCCTGTTTTCACCTCTGAGGGGGGTGTTACTCTTCTTGACTTGAGAACAGGGCATGACCCTTGTTCAGACCATCTCTGATACGTCCGGGACTGGTTCAAAGAAAGACAAAACACTTTTGGGGGAGGTGGTCCTATTGTGCCATTAATAAGGGGCTGTGGACTTAGGGGTGTTTGTGCTGTGTTGGAGGTGGCTTTAATGCAGCATCGGGAGGTCTGTGTGCAGGTGTTTAGGTTGATGGTGTTGGGCCAAGTGGGCGAGTGAAGCCAGCACTTCGGGCGCTTGGCGTTTGCTCGCCATGCAGAAGTAGAGCAGCCATCTCCTCCTTGGGGTGGCTGTGGTCTCTGTTGTTTGTGTTTGCCAAGGCCCTTTCTTTGGAGGGTTTGTCCTTCCTGCCTTCCCCTGCACTTAGTAGTTCCAGGGCCTTGGATTCCCCTTCCTTCCTGGTCTGGTGTCCCTCAGAGTGTGGCTCTCCTGATGTTACATGGTGAGGCCTGGGCAGCCAAGGTCCCTCCCTTGAGAAGTAGCTGTTTAATGTAGCAGTAGTGAGGTTTTCACAAGGGATGTAAGACACTGTGATAAGCTTTTCTCCAAGTAAAGCACTTGGTAGGCTTTCCATGCTGCAGCGCTAACAGAGTCTGCAATGCAGAACGAGAAATTGTCATGAGGAAAGTCCTTGAAGTGCTGCTGCTGCTTTTCTCTCTCCATTGGACTGTGATTCATACTTCTCATCACGAACAGTTATTTTTATGTCTGTTCTTGTGTGAAGTAAATACATTTGAAGTAGCAGATGATTGAGATTTGGATGTGCCTTCTGAAACAGAGCTTGCACCTTCTTTCAGAATTGCTTTTGGTGACGGTTTGGGGTGGCCTCCAATGTAAATATATAAAAATAACTCTACGTGGGTAGCTGATGGGGGCAGCAGCTCCTGGGGGGCTGTTTTTACCTCTGCTCTGTATGGCAACCAAGTTACCCCGCCGAGGAGAGAAAGCTTCCACTTCCAACGTGTCCTTGCTTGTCTTGTGGCTTTCAAAGATCACTGTCTTTGCGAGTGAGTTCCCCTCCTGCCCCCTAGTTGTTCAAGGGGTGCAGACAAGGAACATGGTCTCGCTTGGGACATTCTAGGGATGGCTGCCACTTCCGTGACTTTGCCGGGAGGGATGCCTGCTTCAAATGGGGGTAGGGACAAGGGCTGCCTTGTGTCACACGCTTGTTTGTCTGCAGGTTAGTTACCAGGCCTGTCTCTGGTGTGTAAGAATTACACTAAAACCTGAGCTTCTTTCCAGGAGAGCATTAGGAACATCTGTGGTGCCTTCGGGTTATTTTCTAACCATTCCTTTTTCCCTCTTTGGAAAAACCAGTAAGGGTTTAATCCCACTGCCATCAGTGTGATATGTGGCTGCATTTTTCTCTTCACTCGGGAGCCCACAATATCTTGTTAGCTGCAGCCTGTGCTTTAGCTCATTAATAGTAATACTAATCTGTTCCAGTTCTCGGCTCTAATCACAGATTCCATCTGATCAGGGTTTTCTCTTGATCTTTTTCCGAGAGGTTCATTACTCGATACAGCTGTAAATGTTGCTGGGCTGACACTAATGCATATTTTGTACCATGGGGGAATTTGACTAATAAAATAATCCAATTAGACATTTGGTTTTGTCTCCCTGGGGCATCTTAGATTACTTGTCTACCTCAGTTTTGTGTTGTAATTAGTTAACGTTTGTACATCCCTTTGATGTAAAAACACTGGTATTATCCTTGACTCTGGCTCTGGGTCAGAACTTTGTGAAAATGAATGGCTGGGGATGAAAATTATGGCAGTGGGTATACGGATGCCGTCAGACCTGTGCAGTGTGTATCTCTGGTGCTGCGTGGTGGTGATGCAAGTATCTGAGCGTTACATATCAAATGTTGGGTGCTCCTGAGCAGGACTTATGTCAAAGTAGGAGTTAAGTCTTTTTTTTTTGACTGTGTTTTCCACCTTATAAATTAATAAATTGACTGGGCCTGTGTTTTGGAGTCCCCAGAGCACTGCGTGAATTACTCTATAAGTATTTTTCTATGGTGTGACTGTATCATACCCAGTTTCTTCTTTTCTTTTTCCCTCTTCTCTTTAGTCTTCCCATGGTTTGGCTTGGATATCGGAGGGACCTTGGTCAAACTTGTTTATTTTGAACCAAAGGACATCACTGCTGAAGAGGAGGAGGAGGAAGTGGAAAATCTCAAAAGCATCCGCAAATACCTGACGTCAAACGTAGCCTATGGATCTACAGGCATTCGGGATGTGCACCTTGAACTAAAGGACCTTACCCTGTGTGGACGTAAAGGCAATCTGCACTTTATACGCTTTCCTACTCATGACATGCCTGCTTTTATTCAAATGGGAAGCGAAAAACACTTCTCAAGTCTCCATACTACCTTATGTGCCACGGGAGGTGGAGCGTACAAATTTGAGCAGGACTTTCGCACAGTATGCATTTTTGGCTTCTATATGATTAGGATCTTGTAGTGACAATTTTTTTTTTTTAATGTTAAAGCTAGGAAGTTTTCTCTGCAAACTCTGAAGCTTCTCTAAATCTTAGCTTTGGATGAATGTACCTAACTCAAATTAAACTTGGGCCAGAAAGGAGCATGTGAACTCAAGTTCACATCTCCAAATTAGGGTCCTGAAAGTGCACGTAACATTCCCGTAGTGCTAAAATTACTCACTGACTTGCGTGCCATGTGCTCTTACGAGACTTCCGTATTATTGATCTCTGATTATGGTTATCTCAGACCAGTAGGTGGTTTTTCTCTCCACTGCTGACTTTCACATGCTCTAACTTCTGTTGTAGTGTTCCTTTGCTCACACGGTTACATTTTTAACGCACGTGGAGTGAGCTGAGGCTCAGATCTAGCAGTGAGTTGACTGAAAGGAGGTTAGCAGCTGGGATTTGACATTAAAAGTTTGATTCTTGTTCATAGGTGAAAAACATGTGATAACTACCTTGTTTTACCAAAAAACCGCACCAGGTAAAGAGGTGTTTTGTGCAGTCGGGGCAGTGACATGAGGGGAAAACAATTTAACTTTTCTCTTCTTTTGCGGGTGGTCCAGCAGTGAAGTCCCTTCTCATTTTCCTTTGTTCTCTTGTGCTGATGCCTCAAAGTCAGGTCCTAAATCATGCCCTTGAAGTTGATGGGACACTCTTGGGTGTCCATCTGTGGATCCAGTTGTTGTTTCTCTGCTCTTCTGTGTTTGCACACTTCAGGGCCGGGGCAGTTTGCACTCTGTGTGCGTGGGGACAGACAGAGCCCTCCTCTCAGGCACCGCAGGGAGTAATGGAGATAAGGAGATAGCTGGAGTTAGCTGGCAACAAATGTGGTTTTCTAGCCCCGAGCATAAACACTCGAGATCCTGAGTGACTTCTTGAATATTCTTTGTTATTGTTGTTGGTTTTTTTTCCTGCCAGATGGGTGACCTCCAGCTTTGTAAGCTAGATGAACTCGATTGCCTTATTAAAGGAGTTTTGTACATTGACTCAGTTGGATTCAACGGACATTCAGAGTGCTACTATTTTGAAAACCCAACGGATGCTGAAAGATGTCAGAAGCTCCCGTTCAACTTGGAGAATCCGTATCCTCTCCTTTTGGTGAACATTGGCTCAGGGGTCAGCATCTTGGCTGTGTACTCAAAGGAAAACTACAAACGGGTAACAGGCACCAGGTGAGTGCTGTGCAGGGGTAAGCTGAATTGTTTTGGAGCCTGGAATGTGTTTCTGCATTGTTGGTGACGTATTCAGAGACAAGCTGCTATAAAGGTGGTGAGTCAAGCGACCGAGCTCCTGCTTTTACTGCAGACCCTTATCTCCACTGGCAGCAATACCTCCTGGAAGAGAGAATCTGAATTTCCTGGTGTGGTCTCTCTCTACTGCAGCTGGTCTCTTTCGAAGCTGTTCTCTTTTTCCCAGTTGTCCTGCTGCAGAAATTAAATGGTTTATTTGCCATCAGAGAGATCCCAGACTTTGATATTAACCCAGATACACTCGTAATGATTTCTTTCACAGTTCTTGGCTTTGCAGTAGAGATTTGCATCTTGACCTGTGAAAGTTTCCTAATTTTGGTGGAAGGGGTGCTGCTGCAGCAGTAATTCCCTAGACAGATGCTGGACTGCTGCCACTGTGCTGCATACCCTGCCTGAAGATATGGCTCTTGTTGCCCAGCAAAGCCAGAGAGCTTGGTGGCTTTAGGCTTTCCTGAATTTCTTGAAAGTTGGTAGTAGTAGTAGTAGTAGTAGTAGTAGTAGTAGTAGTAGTAATAATAATAATAATAATAATAATAATAATAATAATAATAATACAAAGACCCACAACCTCTGCAGTATGGATTACTTGGCATGTGTGCACAGTAAAGGAAACAAAACCTGGGGAATTTTCCCTCCTAAGTTTTGAGTAGCTGTGCCCTAGTACTCCACTTATCCCTCTAATACTTATGTTAAGGTTGACTTCTCTGAGTCCTGGGAAGGAGACAGAGATTGTAAAATAAGAAAAATGAATTTCTTGTTTAGAAACATGCCCTCTGCAGAAGGCTGTGAGGGCCTGGGATTCCTTACTGTGGGCTATTTGGAAATAACAAATTTAAAGAAAAGTACAGCTCTTCCAAGATGGCTCTCACTGAAATGAGAAGCCACTGAAGGAATGGGACAACTGGAGCTAACTCGGATGCGCAGCTGAGTAATCCGAACGGTCCCTTTTCTTCCCGTCTCTTTAGAAGCAGGGTGGGTGACTTTGCTTTTGCTTTGTGTTGCAGCCTTGGTGGGGGAACCTTTTTTGGTCTCTGCTGCCTTCTTACCGGTTGCTCCACCTTTGAAGAGGCCCTAGAGATGGCATCTCGTGGGGACAGTACCAAAGTGGACAAACTAGTGCGGGACATTTATGGAGGAGACTATGAGCGATTCGGATTGCCGGGCTGGGCTGTAGCATCCAGGTAATGACCGGTTTTTATTGTCACTGGAGATTGTGTGGGGATTAAAAGCTGGATCTACGTGTCTTAGGAGGGGGACTGTTCCTTCTGCTGTTCTGTTTTAGCAGATCAAAATTACCAATAGCAGCGCTATTTAAAGTTCACAGTATTTCAAGATGGATCACTTTGGTTTAACAAGCAGTTCCCATTTTCTCCTGATGCAAGTGGGCCTCTGACATGGAAACTGTGTCTTTACAGCTTTGGAAACATGATGAGCAAAGAGAAGCAAGAATCTGTCAGCAAAGAGGACCTCGCAAAGGCCACTTTGATAACCATCACTAACAACATCGGCTCCATAGCACGGATGTGTGCGCTTAATGAGGTATTAAGGCAAAATCTGGCTCCCTGCATCCCATCTGAAGCATCCCCTGCATGCAACCATCACTCAGTTACCTCTCAGCGCCTGTGTACGGGGCAGACCTGTGCTCATACTCTTCTTTTTGGGTGTCCTGTAGCTTGTAATCTCGTTTTGGCTTCTGTGGTAGCTTTTGTCCTTGCTTGTCTGTGTAGCTTGAGCCAGACGGTTGCGCTGTGGATGAATTAGCGCTGGGCTGTCCATCTCGTTTGGTCTGGAGATAACCAGCTTCTCCTCGATGTGAGGGAGGTGAGGTGTGCAATAAACCACAGCTCTTGGGACCCCTGTGAGAAGGGAAGGTGGCCAGTGGATGCAGAAGCCAGATACCTTTCCCGTGTTGTTTTATTCCAAGTCGCTCTCATCTTCCTGGCCAGGCCCCACCACTTCCACGGCTGTTCCTGCATCTTTGTGCTTTCAGCTTCTTTACAGTGCTGCCTTGTTGCATATGGATCAAGCAGCATTGTACAGGGCTATGAAAGAACAGAGACGTGCTCTCCACCCTGTTTCGAGCCTCTTCCCGTGGGATGAGCAGATGTGGGAGCGGGGAAGCAACAAAACACATCTGATGAGTCCTTGCTCTAGAGCACGTGGCTGAATGCAAAGGGTGTGCTGGATGGTTAGGGCAGAGTGCTGGTGAGGGTTCTAAAATGCCAAATTCAGAAAGCTGTGGAGGCATTCAGACTCTTCTCTCTGCAACTCCTGTCCCCACAGCAGCTGACACTTCTTCACTGCCAGCAGTGGCTCTTCGGGGTGATGTGGTTTCTCTGGATCTCGTTGCTTTAATGTTGAGTGGGGGTTTCCCTTTGCTTTTCGCTGGTTGGGGTTTGGTTTTGTCAAACATTTGAGAATCTGCGTACAGCATTTTGAAACAGCGCTCCCAGTGCCGCTTTTCCTTCCTTGCTCAGGATTTCATCATTGCAAACAGAACTTTAGCCTCAATGATACTTTTCCCCCCCTCCCTGCTTCATACTCGCAGAACATTAATCGAGTGGTGTTCGTTGGCAACTTCCTTCGGATCAATACAATCTCGATGAGGCTTCTGGCGTACGCTTTGGACTACTGGTCGAAGGGACAGTTAAAAGCACTTTTCTTGGAACACGAGGTGAAACAACCTTTTTAAATTAACTTTGTCCTGTGCCAAATTCCAAATCCTTCACTGAACGGGTGTGTGGGCTCCATCGGTGTCGATATGTGCTGGGCTACCGGTTCCCAGGGTGTTGTGACCATAGTGGCTGGTGTGGGTTCTCAAGAACCCACGTGTATTGTTCCAGTCCCTACTACCAGAATGATTTACTCCCGATTTCATCTTCCTCGTGAACTTCCTTTTCCGAGTGCTGACTGTGTAGGTGACTTTGGGCAGCGCCTCTGTCCAGCGCAGTGGTGACAGATAGAATTTGTCTCGTGACATACCCAATAATTACTTCTTCCCACGGTTTTATCATAGACTCAGTTGGGTTGGAAGAGACCTTTAATATAGAGTCCTAACCCTGCCTAGTCCACCTCTAGACTGTCTTGTGTATGTCCTAAGTTGTTGAAGTGATGCTGTGTGTGCCATACTCTCGTTCTGGACTCAGCTATCTGCCTTCTCCTTGAGTTATTGATGGATATTCCTGTCTGCTCTGTAGGGCTACTTCGGTGCAGTCGGTGCTCTCCTGGAACTCCTGGGCTCGGCCTGACTCCGCGCAGATCCTACGCGCTGCACCCCGGGTGACAGTGTCAGCGTTTCGCTTCAGAGTGTCCGCTCGCCAGCTGTGAAACGAATGGTGTGTGACTCAAGGAAGAGGAAAAGGGGCACTACTGAGGGTGGTTCAGGAGTGTAGATGCCAACATGTTGACCCAAGGCGGGGGTTGTCTCTCGAACATCCGTCAGTCTTTTAGTCGCTGACATCAGATAGCCCTTTGTATGTCATCCTTGCAAATGTCTCACGGTGGTGATGTAGTAGAAGATTGGCACTGTGGTCCCTCCGCCAGGTTCCCTTGAGCACTGAATGTCTGATGTCTGCCCTTTATTATATAGAGTTCAGCTGCAGCCTTTTGTTCCGCAAGCGAAAGGCGTCACGTTCGCACTAAGCTGTAAATTGGGAAGGGAGGAAAATGATATGGCCCTGACCCATCAAACTGTCTCTTACCGAGGCATAGAGGGGACGAAAAGGTAAAGCACCAATCCTGTGCCTCAAGTACCCTCAGTCTGCCTGTTCCAGACATGGTACTGGCACGGTGTTGGGAGTGTTGGCCGGTCCTTGACCTTGAGGTCTGCTACAGGCTAATCAGAAGGTGAAACAGTGTTGGGTTTGTTTGGGTTTGGGCACGTTTTGTGTTGTAAAACCCATCCGCGTACAACGATACCAAAGACACTCCTTTTCCTTTCATATGCTCAGGTCTTCTCTGTAATGTTGTGTTTGATGTTTGTCAATTGCTAAACAGATCGTTTCCAGGCGGAAATGACTCCTTCACATACGTGTGCTGTACCTCGTTTCTCCGTGCGTACCCACGGCCCGCAGACTGGATAGATGTGGTGTGGCACCCCTAAAGGTACTGCAGGTGTGGAGGGGGCTTTGTGTGCGCTGAATCAAGCCTCCTCTGAGAACCAAAGGTGCTGACAGGGCAGCCAGCGCTGTGGAAGGAGATCAGGCCTGCGGTCGTTAGTTACCTCGCCTCCTCCTCTGGTTTGCCCTGCTCCTCACAGACCTTCCCCCAGACCCAACCCTGCTTTAGGAGACGAGGATTGGGGAGAAGGAGGTTTGTGCCAGCACCGGACACTGCAGCAGAGCTGCTGCCCTGTGGAGGCACCTGCACCTTCCCTCGGTGAAGTAAACTAACCAGAGGTTTGACATCACACTGGCACAGGAGCTGGCGATGGTACGTGTCCCTCTCTTGGGTCTATAAAAGAAGCAGCTCAAGAAGCTGCACAGTTGAGGATGTGCTTTTGGGATGGGGCAGGGTTTGTGTGAAAGGTGATCTCTGCTGCATGTTCTCCCCGCTGCCCCTGGGAGGTTGGTTTTGTGCTTTTACTGCAGTGTGGTGCAGGTTTCAGCTGTGTCCCACTCTGATATAACGTGGCACTTGGAGGGAGGGGAGTGAGCAGGGTCCTGTGGAACCTCCGTGTGGTTTGGATGGAGGGGGGCTTAAAGCCCCTCTAATGCCACCCCTGCCATGAGCAGGGACACCCTCCTCTAGCCCAGAGTGCCCCAAGCCCCAACCAACCTGGCCTTAAACCCTGTCAGGGACCCAGGGACTGCCCTGGCTCCTCTGGGCAGCTGTTTGGGACTCCCTGCCTCCTCGCCCTCCTTCACTCCTCTTCCCTGTGGGGTCATACACACCATGCTCCAGGTGGGTGCACTGGAAACAATGCTGCCTCGGGGCTGCCGGCTGCAGGGTTTCCCCAGCGGCTCCCGCATCGCGGGGTGGGGTTGGGGGGAATAAATCGGTGTCTGCTTAGGAGGGTCGCCCCCGGCACCCCCGCTGCCACGTCTCTCGAGTTGGACCCCCCCCGCCACCCCCTTGCGAGCTGCGGGGTTGGTGAAGTGTGTGTGTGTGGGCGAAGAGATGCCCCCTGCTCCGCTGCGCAGCTAGCACTAGAGGGCGGCAGCTCCGCGCCGGACGGGGACGCGGACGCGGAGGGCAGCGACCGGGACCTTCCGTCACACAGCGCCGCTCCGGGCCCGGGGCTGCTGCTGCCGCGGGGGGATGCGGACAAGGAACACCAAGGTCCAGCCAAGATGACGGAGTGGGACACGGTCCTTATGAGGACAGGCTCAGGGAGCCGGGTCTCTTCAGCTTGGAGGAGACTGCGTGGTGACCTCATTAATGTCTATAAATACGTAAAGGGAGAGTGTCAGGAGGACACAGCCAGGCTCTTCTCAGGGATGACCAGTGATGGGACAAGGGGCAATGGGTCAAAGCTGGAGCATAGGAAGTTCAATGTGAATGTAAGGAAAAACTTCTTCCCAGTGAGGGAAAACACAGATGACGGAGCACTGGGACAGGCTGCCCAGAGAGGTTGTGGAGTCTCCTTCTCTGGAGACATTCAAGACCAATCTGGACACGTTCCTGTGTGATCTCTAGGTGATCCTGCTCAGGCAGGGGTGTTGGACTAGATGATCTTTCAAGGTCCCTTCCACCTCCCAATGTTCTGTGACACCCACACACAAACCCTCAGCCCCACAGCGGGTCTCAGCCCCAAAGGGTGACACAGAGCTGAGCCCCAAGGACGTTCCTGCTTTTCCTGGCCAGGGTCTCCCAGCAGCAAACTGTGCCCCGCAAACACCCCACTTCCAAAACCTGCATTTATTTACATTTCAAGTCGGATCACATGCAAACCGGGTTGGGGTTTGGTGGTGGTTGAGTTTTTTTTTCCTTTCCTCATTTTTCCTTAAGAATAGTGTGATTAGCAAAAAAGATGCATTATTAGAATTTTAAAATAGCAATTAAATATACAAAAATATAGCTTACAAAAAAAACCAAGACAAAGAAAACAAACAAATCCCCCCCAGCGAATGTTTTACAAAATATTCTGCTGCAGAATCTGTAGTGTACAAACACGTCTATGAGGCTCCACGCTCCATAAACAGTCTCAGGAGTCGCAAGGTATTTACAAGGGGGGCAACGACCCCTGGAGCCTTCCCAGCCCCATGCCCGGGGTGGGGAGTGGGGTGAAGGGGGAAGCCGCCACCGTTTAATACTGACACCCCAAAAAAACCCACAAGGGATTAAGAGCTGAAAACACGGAGGAGGGTGCCGGGGCATTTGCTACGGTGCCTGGAGGTGGTCGGAGAGGGGAGGGGGGGGCACAGCCCCTTCCCCACTCCGCCGCAGTTGGGCCGAGG
>VXBZ01003804.1:42559-60906 GCA_013399135.1 Heliornis fulica
TCTCCGAGTCCCCGGAGCTGGCGTCGGTCCCCCCCCGTCCGGCAGCGGGGTGGTCTCTGGGGCGGTGGAGCTATACAATGTTCTCTGCTCCAGGGAGGGGTCCCTGGGGCGGGCCGGGGTCCTGCTTGCTGTGCAGCTGAGCCAGCTGGAGGACTGGCATGTTGCAGAGCGGGCACACCTTCCGCACCTCCAGCCACTTGATGAGGCACCTGGGGATGGACAGACACACAGACACAGGGTGGGGGGGTGAGGGGGTCCACTGCTGCAACCGGTGTCCCACTGTCCCGCAGCACTGCCCTCCCATCCATCAGGATTCGGGGGTTTCTGTCCATGTGTATCACACTCTCCCTATAAAACTTAGTAATATATATAAGGGAGATGAAAATGCAGGTACGTATACAAACCCCTATAAAATGCATATATGTATACAGAATGCGTATATGACTATGTATCTGATATATATCTAATACATAAAATGTATATATATGCCATATATACACATCATACCCACATACTTTGTATACAGTTTACCTATAAAATTCACAGTGCTTTACATTTTAAGAAAATGCATGTATATATTACATATATACATATATTTTCCATGGAATCGTAGACTATGGAAACTCCTAACACTCTGTGATTCTGTGAATCTCCTGAGTTGGAAGGGGCCCATGAGGACCATGGAGTCCAGCTCTGGACTCAGACCTTGTTGCAGTGGTTGTGTGCACATATGTTATAAATATGTCTGATTTTTTATATACGTGTGCAAATGCGGACACACAAACGTACGTATGTACGCACTTTGGACTGTAAGAGGCCCATGACTATAAAAAGAAAAGTGTTTTTGCCAGCTCACGAGAGGACCTCTGCGGCTCTAAACACTCAAATTTATCCAACAAGGGGGTTTTGGTGCGATTTGGCAGGGATTGGGCCGTCAAGAAACCCCGTGTGAGCAGCAGCAGCCCCAGCCCTCAGCCCAGAGGGCTCCGATGGACTCAGGGCAGCCGGCACTGCTCTTCCACTGCCTGCACTTACTTTCTGTGGAAGGCATGTTTGCAGGGACAGATCCCCAGCTCGTCCTTGGGCTTGAACTCCTCCAAGCAAACGGCACAGATCTGAAAGATGCAGGAGACACAGAGAGAGGGTGGTCAGCTGCTGGGAAGCAAAGCCAGAGCACTCCCCGCCCCAAAAAAACCCCAACCCTCCCCCTAAGTGATGCCCTTGGCCAATTTCCATTTTCTCCCTGGTTGCTTTCGGTTGGGGGAGAAAACAAGGACAATTTGGCTTATGATGGGCAAGGAATGTTCGGGAGGTTTCTGCAGGGCCGGGAGGTGAAATCCCTCCTGACACCTTCCCAGACCTCCTGCCCAGGCTTTGGGATGGCAAGCTGGGGTCTAGGACTCCCTTCTCTGGGGGAGGGGACCCTGGAGCACCACCCCCCACACACCCCGGAGTAGCAGCAACATGGCTGGGATGTATTTTGATGCATCAGGAGGTTTTAGGGTGCAGGGGAACAGATCCACGCTGGGACTGAGCTGCATCTGTAGGGACAGCTCTGGAAAAAGGCAAAGGGAGCATCTGGGGATGGTTGGTGGCTCTTCATCAGGAGGGCAAGAGACCCAGCCAAAATCTCCTTCCCTCACACTACCCATTTCTCTCAACCCACTGTGGATATTCCTGGGGATTTGGGGTATTTCCAGCTGTGTTTTTCCCAGCCCTTACAGTCTGGGAGTTTCCAAACATCCAAAACAAGAGCCAGCCTCACTGGGGATGAGGCCGGTGGCTGGCAAGCACCCCGGGAGGCTCCTGGCTTTCCCAGGAACACAGCACCCATCGATACTTTCCAGCCACCCAAAGCTCGCCAGAGCCATTCTTTATTGAGTGAATAAATGCTGGCACAGCCACTCGGGTTGGTGCCTGAGGAATGCTAACACCTCGAGCCCTGTGGAAGCCTGATGGAAAAAAAGGGAGAGGGGAAAAAAAAAAAAAGAGAGAGGAAAACCAAACTCAGAAACACATGGACGAAGAACTTGGTAGGGACTTTCCCTTCTGCAAAGCTCCGGGTGAGCCCTGGCAGCCGCCCCATGATGTTGCAAAATCCACCCCCCTCCATGCTCCTTTTTCCAGAGCCGCTTACTGTAAATACCAAAATCCAAATGCCCAAAAAGGGATATTTTGGAAGGAGCTGGAGCAGGACCCTTCCAGCCTTTCCCAAATCTTTAGGAAGAGCTCAAGCTGCTCTTTCTACACTGACCTGTCGTCTTCCCTGAGAGTGTTTGAGCTGTGACAGCTGCGGAGAGCTGGGAACAGAGGTGACAGAGGAGGACGGAGGGTTATCACTGCCGATCCTGGCTCTGGCACAGTCCCAAATCCCTCCTGCAATGAGCTTCTCACCCCGGGAACTGCTTTTAAGTCTGCTCATCCACCCCACTGCTCACTAATTTAATGGGAGTGGATCAGAAATAGGGGCCTCAAGCAGGGACTGCTCTGTCTCTCCACTACTCTCTTGCCCTTGGGATTCAGCCCCTCAGCTCCGGGGAGTGGAGGGTGAGGTGGAAATGTGGGACTAGCTCTTCTTGCTCAGCTCAGGGAATTGAAACAAAAAAAAATTAAAAATAGCAGCTTGTGAACAAATGGAGCTGGCACTGAGCAGACAAGCAGACTCGCTTCCAGGATGCGGGTGGGCATTTCTGTTGTCATTAGGGGAAATAAATCCAGCCCCCGTTTGAAGGAGGATTCAAGCAGATTCCTGCTCAACTTCAGCAGAAAAAACGGTCTGTAGACAGGGATGCTCAGCCCCAAACCAGCCGGGAACAAGAAGGGAGAGGTAAGGAGAGGTGGATTAGGGTGACACCGATACTCCAAGGTGTGTTTCAGCCTCCTGAGATCCTCTTCACCCGTTAACACAGAGGGACCCGGCGAGGCATCACTGCTGCACCTGCATTGTGGGGACGTGCTGCCACCAGCACAACTTAATGCAACGTTTAAATCCAAAGTCCACTGGGGCTTTGCTTTTCGGCTGCCACAGGCTCTGCCCCCCCTCCTGAATCCCAAAAAATTCCCATGTTCTTGGGGTGGAGAAAGTGATGCTGAACACATCCAAGCAGATGCCACTCTGCCTGCCTCTTCTCTGCAAAGCTGCAGAGCGTGAGCGCAGGGGCAGGAGCCTGGGGAACGTGTTTATCTTTGACTTCAGTTATACCCCAGCAGAGTTTACTCTGCTCGAGTAACGCGGCTGGCAGAGATGTGCTGGACATCATCATGCTCTGACGGCGGCGAGGCTGAGCGGGGTTGTCACCATCGGGACAGTGTTTATAGGGTGTAGCCTGCATCTGCCTCTCTTTCCGTCCATGGGTTTTTATCATGGTGAGAACAGCAATAAGGCAATAAGTAACAATGCCAAAACCAACGGTAATAATGGTAGTGCAGTAAAAGCTAACAGGGACCCAGGAGGAGGGAGATGGTTAGGCCAGACACCCTTTGCAGACGAGAAGTTAAATCAATGTCTTTGCACTCTCCTACCTGTGGCAGCCTTTGCCTCCCATCCCCTCCCCAGCGTGAAGAAGAGGAGCGTGAAGGAGTGTTTGCTCCTACACTACCACCCCAGGGATGGACTTACCTCATGTAGGTTCAGCTCCTTCACCTTTTCCTTGAGTATCACCTGTAAGACAGAGCACTGGGGTCAGGACACAGCTCCTACCGTGAGCACTCCCAGGAAAATATCTCCTTGAAGAGAGATTCAGCACCCAGTTAGCATCCCCATTGTACTGGAAAGCTCCAGTAAACCCGTCACAGCCAGGGAGCACACTGTGTCTTCCCACCTGTGCAGGAACAAGCACAGCTATATCCACTAACACAATGTCCAGGCCATTAGGGTCTCCTCCCACATTTAAATCTCCCTCGATCCTAGCTGTGCACCGAGCTCCTGCACGGACACCTGCCACTTCTTTTTCACTCCATCCAGGCTGAACACCTGGGGAGGGCTGTAAATCCAGGATGGCCACGTGTTACCGGGTCAGCCCATCTCCACCCGGTTTTCTGCTCCAACAACAGATCAGATGCAGAAAAATTACCCCAAAATTCCCGTGAAAACAGGACATTGAAGCAGCACCCCGAGGCCAATCTTTTGGCTGTTTAACATAGATGTTAGTGCATGTGGGTGCAAGCAGAATGTAGCTGGGTTTGCCAATGTGGTGCTGAGGTGTTCCCAGGAGAGGTCCCTCTGGGTGGTCCAGAGCAGCCAGGTCCAACCCAGGGAGGACATTCAGACCCCACAAAACATCCCTGGATTTCTGGGGAAGCGATGGCATTACTCCTCGCCAGCAGGAAATAAGGCGAGGGGTTTGGAGAGGTTGTCAGTTGAGGTGCTCCAAGGGTGGAGATGTCCCCACCGCTCAGGGACCTTGTGGAGATCTGCAGACCAATGGGTGAGAGATGCTCCTGAGGTGCCCAGCTGGTAGGAAAAAGTTAAATCGGCAGGGACAGAGGTTTGCCAGGGTGTTATGACTTCCCTTGAAGACCAAAAGCCTCCCAAGGAGAAGAACAGCATAAGGAAATCCCACGGAGTAACTACTCCAATGCCAATTTGGAAGCAGCAGAAGGGGAGACGATGACAGCTCACTGCGTATCACCTCACCTGTTTGTAGGCATAAAGCTCTTTGTGTGCTTGATGTCTGAGCCTGCAATCAAAATAGGGAGAAACGTGAAGACAGGCAGAAAACATGGTAACACCTCGAGCACGTCGTTTCCCTCTTTTCCAGATTTAATGCACGTATGTATCTGCAAACACTTTTAATTTGGGAAACGAGAATGGCCACATGAAGTGATTCACACTGCCTTCCCAACTTAAGTTGCTTAAGCAGCAGTCCCTTTTCCCTGCAGCCAGAAGCACACAACCTCCTTCCCATTTCCTCTTTCAACCTCCCCTCCTTGTGCACGCAGACATCACCTGCACTGTTATGACCAGCAAAAGCTGCTGAGCAAATCATGGGCTGCCATAATTCCCCCTCCCCCACCCCTGGTTTTCAACCTCTTTGCTACCAACAATTTCTGGATGGGATGCAGCACCGTTTTCCAAGTGACAGGTGTTCAGACCTGAGGAAAACTCTGCTCCCGCTCCAGCAAGGATGGGGAAGAAGACCTCCCAACTCAGCGGTTTCCCACTGAACCCCTGCCATCATGGGCAACATTCGGGCTTCTCAAGCACAGCTTTATCTTCGATTATAAGATCAATGGTGCTGCTTCTGCCTGCCAAAGTCTCAAGAAGAAACACTCAACAAGAGGTGATCCTCTTGAGCAATTTATCCCAAGGCAACACCAGAGCACAAAGCTTTGTGAGCGAAGCAGTGGGACTTATTACATCTCTCAGATCCTGTCACAGGGGACAATTTAATAACCAGAGATAACAAGCTGCTGACAACCATCTACTTTGGATTTTGGGGGGGGGGGGGGTATCCCATCCCCTCCCTCTCTAGCCTTGCCTCTCCAGGAGACACAGGTGGGAGCATCTGCCTCCATGCCTGGGGACCGAGTGAAACTCCAGATACAAAACCATATTGCATCCCTCCAGAGTTTTCAGTTCATATTGTTACTAACAACACATCCTTCCCTGGCAGAACTAACAGCAGCCCGTTTTCCACAGCCCGGCCGAAGAAACAGATTACACTCCTAAAGCACGTTTAAAACAACCCCAGAACTAATAGTGCTTCTCATTAGAAGCCATGGCATTCAGTGCTCTGAAAACTCATCAGGGCTGAAGAGTTGGCCAAGGACTTTTATCAAGACATCGGTGTGTGCCTGCAGGGCTTGGACAACTGTGGGAATACTTTCCCCAGGCAGCTTGGAGTGTGATTTCAGACGGGAAACCCCTTTTTGTCTGCAATTTCACTTCTCTGAAAATACTCTGGGTCTGTCTCGAACCCTGGGTGTTTCACCCCAAGTTCAGAGAGGCTTTCTGGCCCTGCAAGGCTGCAGCGGGTGAGTTACACAAACAGGATGTAAAAATATATCCCTGTCCTTTTTTGCTTGAAAACACTACCCTAAGATGTCATGGGGCTCAGAAGTCAAGGAATGGGTAAAAATGGACCATGATGCTGCAGGGAGAGTTGTGCTAAGTTGGTCCCCAAGCCTGGAATTTAGCAGGGAGTCATCCTTCCTCCTCTAATGGTGCTGCATGGCAGGGAACCTGAGCCCATGAGGAAGGCAGGAGTTGCATCCCTCTGCCAATGACCCTGAGCAGAAACACAAGCAGGAGATACACGAACAATAGAGAAAACAGGATGAAACCAGCCCGATCCGCAGGGATCCCGGCGGCTGGGAAACCGATTATTAGACACAGATGGGGTGAAGCCAGATTCACGGCTGGAGACCACGTATGTGGGGAACAACTCTCCCAGGCCGGGAAAAAGCATGTGTCTCACAGAGCACCGAGCAGCTGCCGAGGGAAGGTGTCATGCAGAACGAGCCCAAGCGCCTGCAGACATGGTGGTGGCAGCTGGACCAGCGACAGGGAAGAAGCCACTGCCTGGCCATGGATCCCTGCAGCTCCGTGATGCCAGAAGAGTGGGGATGCTCAACAGCATGGCTTGGTGCGAGCTGTATGGGGAGACTGACAGCACACACCAAACCACCTCCCTGAAGGTTACCATGAACACATCTGGTCCCAAAGCATGCAAGCTCAGTCTGCTCCTCTACGCTTTCCTTTCAAAGCCAGGATCCTGGGCCAGAAGGATCCCAGTTGGACCGAGCAGAGCTGTTGGAATGAGACCCTGGATCCCAGCAGGCGCTACTACCCATCAAACCCAGGATTTCATCTATCTCATGTCAAGAGCTGCGGCTCCGGAGGAATTTCTGGCAGATGCCAGATGTAGATAAAGGACCACACAGTGTCTTAAAAGCCACTGTGTGGCTGGAGACCATGTGGGTGCGCGGGCCATCACCCAGCATAATAACTGCGTGTCGTGGATTCTGTGGTCTTCTCTCAAGCTTGCCACGCTGCCTGCATGACAGGGAGCACCCCCTTTCTCTGGGTGAGTCCAACACATCTACAGTAAGCTAACGACCACGGGAATAAAACACAGAGGAAACAAATCTTGCACTACCTCTGAAATCTGATTTCTTGACGCTTTAAAGCAGAATGAGTAGAAAGACACTGGGCATTGGCTCTTCACCCCATTACAGCCTCGCTCTGCCTAACCTGGACGTGCTGTCTGTGCTCTCCAAGCCAACTGCTGCGTTTGATCCTGGCAGTTCTGAATGCAGGACAGTGTCCGATAAAATAGGGCTTTTTAAGGGCTGCACGCCCTATGCCTGCTGTAGACATTGAGCCGCTCTAGCCTGGGCAGAGATGAGCCCCGTGCAACCCGCAGCAAGGCACAGGTAGAGAGGACACCCCAGCTTTTCCCCAAGGCGAGCATGCACACCTTTCACGTGCTTGGTAAGCCCGGCACCGTTTGGCTCAGCATCATTCTGAAATGGTTTTCTGGGGATCGAAAGCAACACAATTACTGTCATTAATTCAGCACAGATCTGACACAAACAGCAGCCAGTAAAATTTTGCTTCCTTTTTCTTCCCCCTTTTGTTTTTTAAATTTTTCCAAGCAGAAGCAGCAGCCATGAGGGTGGGACCTGTGCGCTGAACCAGAGTCCTTCGCAGCAGCAGCAGAACTCGAGATCCACCTGGACTGCACACGGACAGCGACACCGTCGCTTTACTTTGGTTGAAATTCCATCTCACTCCATTCTGAGCCAACCTGATGAAAAACGTCACTCTTCCCTCCCGTCGGAGCAGGCAGTGCGCTCCCAATCAACACAGCTGCGACACGCAGCCCACGTGCCCTCCCTCCCTGGTGCATCCTTTAACGCCGTCAGCCCTGCGCTAGGGGTAAATACACCAGAGATTGGCCCCTCCACGCTCTGGATGCGCCCCCCAGCCAGGGACACAGAGGGGAGATGCTCTGATATGGAGCAGACGTTGTGCCCAGAGGATGGGGTCATGAGCTCTGCTCTTTAGCTGCCAAATACCTGCCAATGCAAGGAGAGGAGGGAGAGGAAGAGGATGAGCTGCATTGCTTCAGCACCAAAGCAGAGCCTGGGGAAAGCCACAAGCCACAGCTACCTGCAAATAATCCCTGTGGGGCCCTGATGCTCCCAGTGAGGGAACAGGCCCCCTCTACCCTGGGTTGGTTTCTCTGCGACAACACGGTGTGATCCTTGCTGCATCTGCTTGTTAAATTAACACCTCTCTTTTACACAGCCTCCAGATGCAATTCTGTATTAAAGCCACGTATCTCATTACAGAGGGGTCCAGGAATGCATGGGGTAATCCAGGTGGCTTTAGCAGCTGGTTTGGGAGGGGGAAAAATTCAATTTAAATTCAATATATTACTCTGTACACCAAATCCTCCCACTGCACGGCTCTGGGTGTTTGCCTGCTACACAGCCAGGCACCAGTAATGCTTCAGTGTTAAACCCTCCCTGGAGCGATCATTTGGGATGCTCTGCACTTGTGGGCACGTGGTCCTCGTCCTGCTGTCCATCTACAAGGCTCTCCAACCCATGGTGAAGCTCAAGCTTTCACACCTTGCACAAGTTGAGATCACCCAGCAACTTCAAAAGAGGTGGGTGATCCTGGGGCACTGCTAAAACCCTCCAAAACCAGGGCTGGAGGATTCTTGTTTGGCTCTGTTTGGCTGATGCTAGAGCTGGGGGTGGTGGTTTGAAGAAGTCTCTATAGAGTTTAGGGCTATAAAGGGATCATTAGATGATCTAATCCAACCTCCCATCTATCATAGGTTGTTAAATAGCACTTCATTACTCCCGGGAATGGGAGCCAAAATGTCTCATCCAGAAAGGCCCTCTGTCTTGAGTTAAAGACACGAGGAGACGGAGGACTTGCCACTTCCCTTACTGGCTTGATTCACCAGTTACTCACACTCTCTCTTACAACATGCCTCCAACTTCTAAATTTAAAGATTTTCTGGCTTGATCTTCCAGACATTACTACTTGTTATTTCTTTTTTGGGGCAGAACACACCCAGCAAGACCCTGTGCCCAGGAAAATACTCTGAAAGTCCAAACACCTCTCCATTTTGCAAGCGAGTCGTATAGATTCAAGCTTGATCTGGGAAAAACAGGCCCTTGAGCCCCCTGAACACTATTTGTCTTTTTTTTTTTTTCCTTTTTTGCATCCCAGTTAAAATGGGAACACTGGAGACAGATGTAATATCCCAGCACTGACCTTGTTAACATAAGCACTGGGATACAAATCACCTGGTCATGGATGACCCCTCGAGCTGCTTGTGCCTCCTCTGCCAGGCTGGACGGATGCACTGCAGCTTCAAATACACTTTTCTCGCACATAAGTGTGTGAAAAAGTGAAGATATGATGCTCAAGCAGCCCAGATCACCCCTGGTGAAGCCTGAGTTTGGCATCACCTGCAATTTTATGAGGCTTTGCTTTGTGCAGAATTGAAAATAGGTGGAAATTATCAAATATTTAGAAGGCAAAACTAAATTCTTGCTTCTCTGGTCTACAAAAGCAGGACAAAACATTTTCAGCACCCTCAGGGTAGGAAACCCAGCGGGACTGGCTGCTGTGAGCCAGCCAGACATACCTTCCATGGTGCAAGAAGAGACCATGTGTATGTCCTAAGGTGATGGAGAAAGGGGCTGAGATGGATGTGTGGCTACAAGTGAGCTGCAGCTATCCGAAAAGCCAGAAGGGAGGGAAAAGGGACGGAAAAGCTCTTCTGTGACTTGATGGGAGAGCTCTGGGCATGCAGGATTTTTGCAGCCAGCAGAGCATTGACCTCTGCTCCCAGCTGCAGGGAGAGGTGCAGCCAGCTCAGGCATCCCAGGTTATCAGCACAATTCGCTCCACTGCCACCTCAATTCCCAAGCACTGTGTTTTTTTTCCCAGCTGCCTCTTACTTTTCCTCCAGACGGAAGAGTTTCTCCTCAATCCTCTCTGGGCAATTGCAACCCAGTAGGACAACTGTGGCCTGGGCTGCAAACAAAGCAGCGTGAACAGCAGGTTGAGGGAGAGGATTCTGCCCTGCTACTCCACTCTGGTGAGACCCCCACACCCCCAACAGTGCTCCATCTACCTCAGTGGTCCCCATGACAAGAAGGACACTGAGCTGTTGGGTGTGAATCCAGAGGAGGCCACAGAGTTGATCTGAGGGCTGGAGCACCTCTGCTGTGGAGACAGGCTAAGAGAGCTGGGCTGGTTCAGGCAGAATAGAAGGCTCCAGGGAGACCTTTGAGCCTCTTCCAGTGCCTCAAGGGGCTCCAAGAAAGCTGGAAAGGGGCTGGTGAGAAGGGCAGAGAGAGACAGGACAAAGAGAATGGCCTTCAGCTGCAGGGGCAGATTTAGTTTAGATATTAGGAAGAAATTCTTGCTGGAGAGGGTGGGGAGGCCCTGGCACAGGCTGCCCAGAGAAGCTGTGGCTGCCCTGGGTCCCTGGCAGGGTTCAAGGCCATGTTGGATGGTGCTTGGGGCACCCTGGGCTAGTGGAGAGTGTCCCTGCCCATGGCAGGGAGGGGGGCTTCTGAGACCCCTTCCCACCCCCAAACCATTCCTTGATTCTATGACTCAATTAGTGGCCAAAGTCTCTCTTCAATGGTCCATAAAATTATTAAACAAAGCCCCAAACTGCAACAACCTTTAACCCCTCCTGTCCCACTTCCCATTATTCAGACTAACAAATCAACTGTGCATCATTAATCTCTAAACTGTGCTGTTGAATGAGCAATTTGTCTACAATAACGAACGGAGCAGGTATTAAACATTTCTTAAGCACATGGTACACAAGTTACTCATTAAAGAAGAAAATGTGTTGAAACATTAAGCAGAAAGCAGAGACCATAAAACATCCCTTCCCAGCCTTTTTGAGAAGCCAACCATGTTTTCATGGCTGTCTGAGCACACATACAAATACATCCCCTGTTTTTAAAGTGAATAGTGTAAATGCCCTGAGGGACTGGAAGCTCCAAGGCGTGTTGGGCAGAGTTTGGTTCTCACTGTGTTTGTCCTGGCTTTATTAGTGAAAAGCCGGAGGGCCAACTGTGATAACGAGGGAAAATTAAACCTCTTTCATGGGTCACATCAGTTTGGCAAGACCTGGTGATGCCATCTTTGTTTGGGGATGGAGCGATCGATGCTGGGCTTGGTCTGAACCAGGACAGCAGTTGAAAGCAGGAGGGAAAAATTCCTTTACCTGATCAAGTAGCAGCAGAAGAGCAAACTGAGGATGAAGACAAAGATGGCTGTGCCGAAAACAACGATGTATATGTTGAGAGGCAGATTCTGAAATCCAATGTTCGGCATCCTGAAACTGTAATGCTGGAAGTCCGAGCTCATGGGTAGGCTGCAGAGACAGGGAGAAAACACATGGGCATGAGACTCCTAAGGCAGCATGGACTGCTCTTCGGAGGAGGCCAATGGCTCTCCAAAGGCAACAGGGGGAAGGAGAGGGCAGCCAGCAGTGCTGCCTTCTCTCTCCTCACACCCCTGAGGTGAAGGCATCCTTGCCTTAAACCCAGCCCCCAGCTCAGCAACCCTGGAAACAAAGCAGAGCTGGATCAGGTGGGGCTGGGGTTTTTCTTTATCGCTGTGAGCTTCTCCTCCAGCTATTTTCCTCTCTTCCTTACACACCTCATCCTTTAACTTAAACCTGTATTAGATGGACAGCGAGGATTTGCATCCATGTAGTCCCTGGCCACAGCCAATGCCCCCAAACCCCAAATTAATTAGCCCAAAATACTGGAAGCAACCAGAAAGCCCCGTAGCAAGGCAGGTTTTCCTTCCCGTCCTCTGCTGCACTTTCTGAGTCCTCCTTCCGTAGAAATGCTCCCTCCAAACCCAACAAGCATGCGCATGAACCACCACGGGTTCAACATGCTGCCTGCACATCCCCAGCAGAGAGGAGAGGACAAGAACATTCCCAAGCTGTACGGCAGCATCACGGAGAAACTGCAGGGGCCATAGGGCTTTGGTTTTGCCATGTGAGATCCAGGTTTGGTGGTTTAAGGGCAGGTTTCGGCTGTACTCCTCAATACAATCCCCAGCTGCTTCCTCCTCAGCCAAACCCCGAAGCACCCGCGAGCGGCGGCTGAGAGGAAGATGCGACGATTTTGGCTGTCGATGTACCATGTGTTGGACTCATGACCAAAACCTCCCTCCCCTTGGAGAGACCCGATTAAACCCCACGCAGCTGTCTGGGATAACCACTTCAGCATATCACTTCGCCCATGGTTTTAGTTTGATGATACTTTACCATAACTACAGCAGGGTGTTTTTCAGGAGTCAGGTAGAAAACCACCCTAATGTTTCTGTATCACTTTAAAAATCCCCTCGCTGCTGTGGTGCTGCAGTAATGCTCAAAACTTCTAATTAGAAAGAACATAATTATTATTTTATTTCTTATTATTATTCCTTCGTATTGCAATCAATCTCTGAGCCATCCATCCTTCAGTGATCACGGCCATCTCTGGCCAGGCATAAATTTCACCCACCCCCAGCTTAGAAAAGGCAGTTTAAAAAGTACTCTTGGTTTCCTTTCTGCCCATGGGACAGGGCTGGACACAGCATGCAACTCAGTTTCACAACAAGCAGGGAAAGCACCTGCAGCCTGAACCCTGTTTCCCAAATAAAATTACTGAGGGATAACAAAACCCTCCTCTGGAGCAGGAAGTTTTCAATGGCGCATTAATTGCACGGCTCTCGATTTTGCATGGGGTAAGAAGACAGCAGGGAATCTGTGGGACCTGAACCCAAATGTGCTGGTGAGCGATACTCTAAAAGTCAAAGCATCCTCCAAACATCCCACCCCAAGCAGCATCCTCGTTCCTGCATCTCCCTTCCCCCTTGAGGCCACTTTTTTGCCGAACCCACCAGGTTTTCCCCTGCCCTCCCATCATATATGCATCGCTTGTATATATGTCACATGCTCCCCAGCTGCTACGCCAGGAGCAGACTCACCTTTCATCTCGGATGCTTTTCTGGCACTAGCCCCTCGCCCGCACCTTCCTCAGGCCCCTTGCTGAAGGCAGCATTTCCGCCGGCACCGAAAGCCTGCCCGAGCGCGTCCTTGCTCCGGCTGCTTTCAGTTTCCCCAGCTCGCTGGAAGTTTCGAGGCGATCTCTGGTAATGCCTGGATTTGATTAAAGTCTCCAGAGACCAACACGCATGTTCAGAAACTCTCCCGGCCAACGTGGAAATGCTACAAGAGCTCGAAGAGCCGACACCCCCCACTCCTGCAAGCACTGGCGGGGATGGGATTTTACAGCACAGCAACCACCCGCAGCTCATGCCCCTCCACCAACGATTGCTCCTCTCGGATGAGCTGGTTCACTTTGCAAATACATTTTAAAAAGCCAAAACCAGTCCCCAAATCTTTGTTCCCAGCTCTGGCAGAGTTAATACGCAGCTCGGCGTGGGGTTGGGTTTGGTGTTCACCTCCGTGACATTTTCTGGGTCAAAGGGAGTTCTCCCCTTGGTCACGTTTATGTGACAGAGGACGAGGCTCAGGCTGTCCCCGCTTGCCCTCGGGCTTGTGTTGATAGTCAATGGTGTTGGTCAAGGTTGGTCGGCTCCAGATCCTCAACCACCCAAGAGAAAAAATCGAATTTCCCTCCATCTGGGAAAGCTTCAGATTTGCAGATTTTTCAGATTTTCACTTTTTGCAAGGAAGGAGAGACCACTCTTGGAGAAGAGGCACCAAAACCAACCATAACTGAACTGGGGGGGGGGGGGGGTGTTGGTGATTTTTTGGGGTTTTTTTTCTTTGCAAGTGCATTAACTCATGATGCTCTTCACACCAGAGCTGGGGGCTTTGGTTCAGCTCTCCCACAAGGAGAGGCTGCAGCAGACTGAGCACAAAAGCAGAGGGGGCGGATAAGGAAGATTCAGGCTGCATTTAGGGCCACAAATCTCACTGAACCGGAAGAACTCCTTAGTCGTGTTCAGCCAGAGCTGTGAAGCTCTTCCACTGCTCCCCATAGCCACAGCTACAACGCAACTGGACCAACAGCATAGAAGTTGTCAGTAGAAACAGAACTCCCATCCCACACACAGTATCCTACTCTCTTCTACAGTACCACTTCCCTCATGTTTTGCCCCAAAAGGATATCACCGATGTGGCCATGACCTACCTGCCAGCCATACCGTAGGGACTTTGCCTCCCAAGGAAAACCCTTTGGGCCTCAATGGTCCAAGCCCAGCAAGACCCAGATTCATCCTACCCCAGTGTGAAATAACCATCAGAGCTACCCTGCTCCTGCCTGCCGCAACTGAGAAATGTTATGGCAAGAAGGACAGAGGTTAGAGGGGAAAAATTAAGTTAGCCAGCACAGGATCCAGGAAACTGTTAACTTTAAGACTTCACTGAAATCTGATGATTTTAGGCAGCCAAGCTTTGGGGTTGGGTTTTTCTCTAGCAGGGGAGGGGGAAGGAACTGTATTTTAATCTGCTTCAGATTTGCGAGAACGCAGCCAAAAGAAATAAAAAAGGAGCCGTAAAGAAGGATGAAAAGTTTCTGGTGCAGAACAAAAGCCTCCCTGTTGCTCTCTCGCTGGCCAAGGCATTTCAGTGCAGGCAGATGCCCCTCCTGGGGCACCCCCTGCCCTGAAAAGTCCCCACAGCCCTCTGGATGCAAGGCATGAGCTGTGACCAGAGCAAAGTGGATTTCTGCACTGTAGAGACCTTACAGAAGGGAGTATTTCACCAGGGCTGGATGGGACACTCTCTGCAGCTTGCTCCTTGTTTATAAAAGTAACCTGCTGCAACGACAGAGACAAAGCAGTGGGGAATTTGGGCAGGCACCTGCCCAATTTCTGACGAGGTCTCTCACTGCAACTGGGTCCATTGGGTCTTTATGTCCTTGCAGAGCGTGAAATTGCAGAGAGAGGACCGCTAAACACTGAGGGCTGGGAAGTATGCACGTAGAACAGCCTGCCCAGGGAAGTGGTGGAGTCACCATCCCTGGAGGGATTTAAAAGGTGAATAGATGACGTGCTGAAGGACACAGTCTAGAGGTGGACTAGGCAGGGTTAGGCTGTGGCTGGACTTGATGATCTTAAAGGTCTCTTCCAACCCAAGTGATTCTAAGGTTCTATATATGAACTTTTTGAGAAGGAAAAACAAACAAGAGTAAATATATATACACACGCACACTCGCGTATATTTCTTTGCACAGCAACATACTGCAATATATATATATGTACACACACACCACCTTTGAGTGAGGAGAGAAAAATCTGATTTTCCCAGGCTGCAGCACAGAGGGAATGGGGAGTATTTATTTAAGCATGGAACGGTTTGCAAAAATCAAAAGGCACAGCGGTGCCCTTGTGCTGGGGCTATGTGTGGGGATGCAGCGAGAGATGGGGATGGCAGTGCCGTGAAGAAGGACCCAAGCTCCTCCCCTCCTCCTTCATTACAGCCGCCAATGAATCAGCCGCATGGGGACGAATGCAGCCCCGCTTCGCCGGCGACTACAAACCCAAGCTTTAATTAAAAGCCAAGTTACGGTTAATGGCACATCCAGAAGTCAGGAAGTGTTATGGGTCAGCACTAACTCGCCGGCTTTGCGGTGCTTTGATTACAAGTTAGGCTGTTAAAGGTAAACCTAAGCAAGCCACCTAGCCAAATTAATCCCCATTATAATCATAGCAAGCACTTAATGCGCTTAATAATCAAGGTCAACCTCTTACCCAGAGCTTTCATCTGGAGACCTCAAAGGGATTAATAAAGGAGGCAATTATCTTCTTAGAGGTAGAGAAACTGAGGCAGGGAAACAATGGTCCCTGTGGTTGGGTAGATGGCATGAAGGATGCTGCTGGTCCACTGCAGGTGATGCCACAGCATCATTAATGGGCTGAAAGCTGGTGTGTTCCTTCTCTGGGTTTCGCTGTTAAAAGTAGCTGCTCGTGCTTTTTTAAACTTTACTATTATTTATTTATAACACCAGCACATAAAGGGGCCACCTAAGTGCTGTGCATTCGTAACTAAATATAGTGCACATACTGGGTGAGGGGGCATGGGAGGTGGGGTGGTGTTTCTGCCTTGGCTGTTGTAAATAAATCCCCATTTCCAGAGGGATTTACCTTATGTTTTTGAAACGAACAACTTCCTCAGTGGGGATTCAATGCAAACCCAGGCTGCTCTGAACCTCCTGAACTGGGAGAGCTGGATAGAACTGATGGCTCGAGTCGCCACAGCATCCCACTGGCCAAGCTGGTGAAGCCAACACCTCCTCAGGAAATACCAAGCTTTGCAAACTCTACAAACCCAGACACATGCAGGTTCCTGTTTTCCGATCAAAACCACAAATCTCAGGGAACAGAAAAAGCTAAGCCATGGTGAAACTCCAAGCAGAAATATTTTATAGATGGGAAAGATTTCAAGTGGGCACGAACGGCGACTCTGGTTTCAAAGGCGTTACGCAAGTCCGCAACGTGTCTGATACACGTTTAACCCAAGTGGTTATTAAGTCGGTTGAAAGTTAAACTGTGAGCAGCTGACAAGACCTTTCTGAAATACCCTGAGTTGTATTGCGAAGGGAGGTGTTCTTCCATGCAATAAATCTACAACTTGGACGGTTATTTAATGGACATGCTTGACAGGCGGATATTAAAAATAAATAAATAATTAGAAAAAGCAGCAGGATTTTTCTAGGTATTTAAAAAGTTGCAGTGAGAGATGTCTGCTTTTAACAGCCAAAAATACCCCTTTGTGAACCCCTAAAGCAAAGCGAAGCTCTGACCTCAAGCAGCTGGAAGGAATTTCCTTCAGCTCCACCTCTGGAGCTGGTCCAGCGCAAGGATCCGCAGCGCGGTGGTGGGAAAATCACAAGCAGCTGCAGAGCCAGCCCCCAAAACCAGCATCGCTGTCGCTCAAGAGATGCGGAGACGCCACGCGGCCGCATTGCCTTCACCTGGGATGGAGCAAGGGGCAATCTCAACGCTGCTCTGGCCGGGAAAGATGTCCTTTGCCATCCAAAACCAGGGGAAAACCAGACAGACCCCGTCGAGGGGGAAGAAATCTCAGCACGCTGCGATTTTAGTAGAGCTACGATGCTACCGTGGGGATGTTGTCAGGCCGCAGCTCAGCTGCATCCAGCACTGGCTCCGAGCATCCAACTGGACCCACTGCCTTCACTGGGAAAAGCCAGCAGCACGCAGAGGAGCACGAGAGACAGCGCGTGGCTCACCAGCCTTATTGGTTAGCAGGATTAACGACTGCGTGGCAGAGTGTTCTGGGAATGGAATTCCCAGAGTGTTTTCATGCAAGGCTGGCAATGTTGGTATCCCAAAAGGTCCCTCGTGGTCTGTCACACTATGGGGCAGTCTCACACTGACATCCAGCAAAGCTTCTCTGGGGTGATGCTGCACCATGGCTGGGGAACAGAGGAAGCTTTCTGGTCTCAAAGGGAACAAAACCTGTTTATTTCACCTATGAGCTGTGTGCAGGTCAAGGAGGTGGAAGTGGACTTGTGTTGTGTGCCTTGGGCAACCAAGAAACCAAACCGACCTCCAACCAAGAACTGATTGAATCTTTGATCCCTTCTCCCCAAGAGTGAATCCAATGCTTTTTCTGAACTGAAATCAAGAAATTTCCTGGCTGTGTTCCCCAGCTGACTGACACTGAGCGCAAAACCTTAACCCTCTCCACCTCCTCTGGGCAGAGGCACACAGACAGAGCGAGGTGACAATGCAACAAAGCCACTGGAAAAAAAAAAGCAAAAAAACCCCAACCAAAAACAAAACCAGAAAAGCCTTTCTAATGAGAGAAATACATCACAACACAACCGGTACCACTGCAATTTTCAGTAAGTTCTTTTGTTTCTGGACAGTTCATGAGAGAAACGATCCCATAACCTGAGTACTGAAGACCACCTTTAAATGCGAAAACATTCTTTGCTACCACTGGAGGAGAAACATGGGGAAAATAGTTCAGCTGCAGCTTCCACTGCAGAGTTTAAAGTCAAGTGCTTTCGCCCAGCACCATTGGAAAGGCAAAACAGAGGTTTGCTCAGGGCTGATTTCACAAGTTCCAGGAAAAAAGGCAAAAAGTAAACAGAAAAAAAAAAAAAGTCAACAGCGCTTTTTAATCGTCTGCAGGAGGGGGGAAGTGGAGTTTGGAGGAAAGACCTGCCTGAGCTCCCATCGGATAGCAGAAATGAGAAATGGAAATCACTTATCAGGAGGGTTTGACGTGGAGTCAGCAGTTTCTTGCTTTGAAATGCCCCCACGAGCTGTCCGAGTACGGTTCTGTTTGCTTCTCAGCAATGAAATAAGACTTGAGGAATTTTTTCCTTTTGCTCTGGGGAATTTATCCCCCCCC
>VXBZ01003804.1:60924-71280 GCA_013399135.1 Heliornis fulica
CCCCCGCGAGTTTTTCCTGACATGCGGCTCCATCCCAGATCCAACGTCACAATGCACTGAACTACCTCTTCCTCCTGAAAGCGCAGTAGGAAAGGACGTGCTGCCACTGCGTCCTCCTGCCCCCAGCCCCGTTCATACTCATGGTGATGAAAGCAGAGGCAGCAGCACCCCAGTACCCTGCACAGGGTGATGGGAACCCATCACCCCATCCCTGCCTGCTGCTGCAGCACTCGATGGAGCAGCACTGCACCGCACCACGTACTTTGGGCATTAAAACATTTGATAACACATATGTTATTAAACACTAGAATATTTTTGACCAAGCAAAGCACCAAAAGCCACAGCTCAAGTCAGGTGCCAGCTTAGGGTGGGAAACTTCATGCCACACATTGCAGGACCACCCCCCCGGCCCCTACGGCTCGACTTGGAAATATGTTCTGCCCTTCGTTTGCAGTTGCTTTTCCTCATTTGCAGAGTTCTTCCCAATTAATGGGTTCATTGGGGAAAGCAAATCAGAAAGCCCATGAGAAACACTAAGCCTACTCCACTGAAGGGCAGCAACACTGATGTTAAATGCTTCGGGGAATTTGCAAATTCCTGGGTGGTGACACTAAGAGCCAGGGAAAGCAACCAGGGCTCCCAAAATATCACTTGTGGAAGAAAATCTCACTTTGATCAAGTCATCTTCAGGCTGAACAGAAGCAAATGGCTTTCTGTGGAGCACAAGAGCGATCAACCTTCTCCGCTCTTTTATACTGAGAAGCAGATGGACTAACCACCCTCATGAAACCTTTTTGTCCCCTGTTCCTAAGCTCCTTTAATGGGTGCAAAAAAAAACCCTAAACTTTTACAAACTCAGTGCAACATCCAGGGATCAACAACCCCTACAAAATCCTCCTGGAGGTAGGCACCCTGTGCTGGCAATGGGAATCACAGCTGCTAGCAGCCATCCTCTAAAGGCTGCAAGAGGAGCCAAACACAATTTGGGATGCAGGAAGGCATAATGCTCTCGTTTACACTAAATAAGGTTGCTAGGTTATGGATTTTTTTTTTTTTTGGGGGGGTGCATAATCTGAAAGGAGATCCAGATGGCTGAAAAGCCTCGCGGTGGAAAATCAGCATGAGGCCAAGGGAGGGAAGAATTCCTCTTTGTGCTGCTGCCGTCTGCGCCCGGATCCTGGATTACAGTCCTCAGGAATGCTCTCTACAGACCCTTTTAATCACACCATTTCTATCTGTGGTAAAAATTAAGGTGAAAAGGTAGCTGGATGGAGAAGAGAAAAAATGCAGATGCCTGGGTAGTGGAAAAAAGTCACTAATACAAATCCTAGGGAGGAGTCGTCCCCCAAAGCCCACACCAATTCTGCAAGGTTTGTATTTTTAAAATGCTGACAGTATTAAAAAGCCTTCAGGAAAACCCAAACAAACCCAAACCTCAGCCTTCTGGGAATTTACACAAACAGCACGTCACTGCCGTTTGCTATCTTCCCCAGTACTCACAGAAGAGCGAGCTGTGCAGTCAGCTCGCCCTTCCTCTGGTTTTAACAAAAGTACTAGGTTTGAGGAGAGGTTTGAGATTCCTTTTTAATCATCATTCCTCCTGTTCTGCTAACAGAGACTGGGAGGAATTTTGTAACACTTTTAGAGCCTGGAGCCATACAGATACGGGACACAAACTGTTTCACTCCCATGGGATTATCACAAGCAAAGGTCACCGCAAGGATCTCAAAATCCCTCAAAATTTAGCTGGAAATGGAAAACTGAACTTTTCCACTTCCAGACTCACACAGCGCTTGATGGAGATGAACACAGATAAGCCCAATGTACACGTTTCCCTCTCTGTGATGCAGAGTTTCAGCACCGAAGGACGTTGCTTCTTTCATGGCCTTCTCATAAACAACTTTTGAGAGAGTTACTTAAAGTTTGCATTTTTCTTGCAGCTGACTGAACAAAACCTTCTAAATATTTTCCGACAGCTTCAAGGCTACCGGGGTCTCCTCCAGCAGCAAAGTTGAAAAACACCAACGTGACTTTCAGGCGCGTAATAGTTTGCTGTCAGATCTTTACAGATTCCAAGGCACTGAATTGCCTACTAGAAGGCAAAATATATGAGTGGCAGTAACAAGTCGGCTTAGCAACGAGCAGGCATGCTGCCTCGAGTGTCTTTTAAAGGTCAAGAGCGCACATGATGCCTGGGAGCCCTCGCGTTTGGTTTTTACTACAAGTTAAAGATATTTCCAGCCATTCTGGCTATTAAACTGCCACCTCGCCCCAGTCAGCTACACTTCTTTTACAACCAGTCTTAAAGACCAAGACTTTCCCCTCCTCAATTAACTTTATCCCTCATTCAACCCATTCCTACCCTTCCCCATCTTCACCAAAACAGTTGCAATTGAGGAGAAAACTCAGGTTGAGATGAAACGCAAGGAAAGGCCCACCACCACTGGGATTTTTGGGTAGTGACGCTGAGAAGCATCATTGAAATTCAGCGGGAGAAGTCGGTTTTCCTCCGCTCTGCGGGGGCTGCCATGTTAAATCACATTTGGATTCACAGTACAAGGCTGCTAAAATACCACCGCGGCGGCTACTGGCACATTTCAATGAAAATGCCGTGGCCTCATTAGTATAGTGGAAATTATGAGCTTGTCTTTGTATATATTTAAAAGCTTGCCTCTGAAAGTATATTGGGTCGGGGCCAGAAATTCCTGGCTTGGAGCTCCTACCACTCGACAGTTTGGGATTGCCTCACTCATGCAGGTCAAGCGACCACGCAGCTATTGACCCAAGAGAAAAGGCACTTAAAAAAATACCCTGCAGGGAAAGGCACGGGGCGGTATTGCAACATAAGGCAGAGCAATGTGGTTTAACTAAACCCTCCTCTGCCTCCACGTTAGCTCTGTGCGTGGTTTTACTTGAGAGCCTGTTAGTGATCATGTCATAATGGAAGTGCGGGTGATAATTAAAGAGGATGCAGGAACACGGGGTGCATGGACTTTTACCCCACTTCCATTGCTTGTAACAGCCAAGATGAGAGCATCCCATCAACCCAGAAGCACCATTCCCCTCTGGGGATGGAGCGCAAATGTCCAAATCCTTTGCAGTAAGAGGCAACCTTGTGAAAAAAAACCATCATTTTCTAGATCTGCTCATCTCAATATATGATTTTTGCAAGTCTCTACCAAGGAAAGCTTTCAGGTCAGCTCCCTACTTACCCGCACGGGTGCCGCAACGCAGCCAAGCCACGCAAACCCAATGTATCTGCTGAACGGCTACCTTGGTTTGCTGCCAGGGATGCTGGAAAAAAGAAAAAGAACACCCTAATATTGCACAAAAAGCCAGAGCAAGCGAGGGAGAGGATGAAGATATTGTTTTTAAACACTCTGATTCGCAGACTCCTATAATTTGGTTCAGCTCTTAGTAACAGCGCAGAGATGAGGTTACACGGCATAGAGAAAAAGGAGCGGGGGGAAAGGCTCTGCTAATCCTTGCAATTTTATAAGCATCTGAGACACTAATCTGTTGATCTCATTGAAAAGGATTAAAATTACTCCCTCACCAGTAAATTTAAGAAGTTTTTGACCAGATGTAAACAAAAGCGGAGAGCAGCCTGCAGAGACCGCTGCCACACAACAAGGCCTTGCTGAGAAATCCTCACGGGGGCTGGTTTTGGGGTAGAAAAGTGGAGTTTCCATCTCAGTGCTGCAGAGGGTTGTCTGGAGGGATGTCAGTGTCTGAGTAGACCCTGGCTGTCTCACCCAGCTACAACTGAAAGGTGGGATCCCATCACAGATGAGCATCCCGGCAGAGCACTTTGTCTGTTTTTGGGGTCCCGCTCTTACATGAATGATGATCCAGCTAAAACAAACCCCCAAAATGCCCCAAATCTCTGACTTGTTTTGCACTGGCTAAGGAGAACATTGTTTTAATAACAAGAAAAAAAAAAAAGGAGGGCAAACTTGTGTAATTCGAAACAAACCCCAAGTTTCCTCCAACTTCGCAGCAACCTTCATCTGCACAGCTGTGTGACAAGGACTCACTCGTGTTATTAAGGTGGAAAATATAAAAATGTAACGTGGAATCGTCATGTAAATAGTCTGACACCTGCTGCTGTGAATAAATTATGATATTAAAGAATTGTTTGATTTAGAAGATGAAGCAGGCAATCTGCAACCTGGGTTTTGGTACCAGCCACGGTTTACTCTGAAGTTTTATGTTCTGGCTCCTAAAAGAAAGATTAATAGCTGAACTAAATCAAAACCTAATGTAGGCTTCAGGTCGAAAGGATACATGTGATCCCTCATTAAGGAAAACCCACAAGGAAAGAAAACTTTTGGTAGGGCTTCCTTCTTTCCTTCCTCAAATTTCATCCAAAAAAGAAACGCAAAAAGAGGTTTCAGTTTTAAACTCAGATTAAACCAAGACTCAATCTCATCAGGGCTTGTCCTAAAGTCACTCCTTCTGGAGATGCTTGACGAGACAGCAGTAAACCGGTCTTCTCCAGCCCATTTCAATGGGGCACCACATTTTTTTTTCTCCTTAAACATTCTTGAAAAGCATTCCTGTGGCTTTGTGAAAACACTCACCATCCCCACGTAGCCCAACTCTTACTACCCACAACACTCCTGCTCCCAGCTTTAGCATCCAGAAGACTAGAATAAGTCCTCCTCAAGACTAGAATAAACCACCTAATGCCAAGCTCGTCTCCAGCCCCATGCCCCGCACCCTGCTGCAAGACACCACAAGTTCTTTGAGGCCACCGCACTGACCTGTTCCTCTTCCTGCTGCATCAACAGCAGATGCAGGACAGGATGCTGCAGGAGATGTGAGGGGAAAGGTGCAAAGGGGAAGACCCAAGGGCGGTTGGGAGCACATGACAATGCAGCAACCCCCCCAGGCAAAGCCACAGTTGAGAACACAATCCATTTTTCCTGCTTTTACTCCCTTGAATGATGCTCAGAGCAACCTGATGGTTTGGGGTTTTTTTTTTGGTCTGGATGCAAAGCTAGACCAGGGTGCAGGGCTCAGCTGAGACAGCTGACCTACGCAAATGCCAGCAGACAGGCTCCAGCCAGCTCTCGGGCAAGATTATCACTATTTATTCAGCCACAAAACCACCTGACGCTGCACAATTCCATCCCGCTCTGGACAGCCACCACTGCCACAGAGTTTCCAAAAGCCTCATCTTTTATTTCAGATGCCAAGAGAATGAGATGCTGGATCTTAATCCAGCACTTCTCTGCTATAATACAAAAGAAAGGGAAAAAAAAAAAAAAAAAAGGNGAGCCAGGAAACCGCCCCAGGGGAAGCCCAGCCTGGCAACGGGTTTTATACTGAACAATAGAAAAATTAGAGTCTTTAAAGCGCCGCGGAAATATTTGCCTGCTCGCAAAAAAGCTCTGCGTGGAGAGAAGTTTAATTCGATCCTTACGCTACGCTGGCAATTTAATTCTGTGCAGGCTGCAAGGACGAAGAGCCTGGACGGGCAGGAGGCACCACACTCCACTCGCAGGAATTTATTTTTAGTTGGAAGCAGTCAGGTGAGAGACTGCGCTCCCTCCCACCCAATTTTAATGGGTAATTTGGCTTCACACATCTTCTTACCTGCTGGGCTGCTCTTCCTGGCTTCAAACGGACCAATGGAAGAGTCGAAATGTCCTACCTCCGAACTTGTGGATTCCCAGAATGGGAATCTGCACGCCTCCGGAGCTCTTGTATTTTTCTCTAAATACTCCTCAAATGCAAGAAGCTAGGAAATGTCTCCGCTGCTATTTCCAGGCAAGGAGAGCGATAACAGCCCCAAGACCAGGACACGACTGAAATCAGGCAGCTGCTCTCCCCGCTCAGCACTTTCGGTTTCTCTCTTGCAAACTTACTCCTGGCGGGGTTTCTTCTAAGGCGCTTTGCAAGTTAAAAGCCCTATTAGCGTCAAAATTAATCCTCCACGGGGATAAAAAACAATAAACCAGAACTTATTGCTGCTTGATTCTCACATTCACAGTCCTGGAGCTGAAAAAGCAACTGGCTGAAGGACTTCTCTGCCTGGGCTTCCCATAGCCTGGCCCTTGCTCCTCCTCCTGCTTCTCGGCACCTCGCCCGCTTTTTCCGAAGGCTGATCCAGTTTTAGCTCCAGCATTGGAGCAACCCGAGACCTCACAGCCTTCAGCTGTACCGCAGCAGCTGCTTGCAGCTAATTTGGTCTGTGGGCTCTGGCACGCAGCTCCCACCGACCATCCACACGTCAGTATTGAGGCTTTTTGCTTCCCTCGAAGCAGTGAGATTGTCTTCTCCTTTCCTGCCACCACTCAGTGCTACCTTGGAGGCTTCACAACCCCTCCGTCCTCACCGCCAACGCTACCACTGGCATCCTTTCAAGGTGCTTTGGATGGCTGCTCTTTCTTGTCTCCATCCCACTGGCACTGTAAGCAGCTCATTAACAGGACACGGGAGCCCTTGACATGTGGTTGAAACTGTTTAGGTTTGGAGTTTAGGTTGGTTTTTTTTCTTTGGTGGAAATTAAATGCATCACACAGTAGAAAAATGACACATTGGATGCCCCATGTCAGTATTCCAGTGAAGAAAAAAAACATCCAAAACTGCCATAGCTCCATCCCCTGTGAGCCCTCGGGTACTGCTGCATCCCAGGATGGGGGGAACCAGGTGCTGCTCCTCCCGCAGAGAAGATACTGAGGTTTTTCCCATTCCTCAAGTTAGGAAGCAAAATGCCTTTGCCCACTGGTACCCTGAAATCACGGGGGTTTTGCATCCTCACCTCAAGCGTGTTTTTCATGGGACCACGTGCGTTTCTCAACACAGTAAGAGGCACCACTGGCGTCAGGTGACAGCTGAACTCTCCGGCAGATAAACCTCACATCATATTATCGCTGGTGTCACTTTGAAGTGCTGTCAGTGACTCAGATTCGAGGATGTGGGCAGGGTGACCGCTCCCTAGACCAAGCCTGAGCAGTTTCAGGGCAACATCGCTACGAAAGGACAGGGGAGGGAAGTCTATACAAGGCAGACGTTATCTTATGTCAACAAGACTCAGCTTTATGACGAATAATTGCAGGAAACGAAAATAAACAGCAACCCAGCTCAGTGACTCCAACCACAGCTGAGACACCCGAAGATCAGGGGAAGCTTCAAACTCCAAAAAGCCCAAAGCCCTACAGGATTTGCCACTGACAGCTCCAAGGTGGCTGAAGACTGACAGAAGCACCTGCAAGTCCTACACCAGCCTGAGGGATGGCATTGCCTGGGTTTACTGTGTACCTAGGTGAGATAGCAAGAGTCTGATCTGGTGGGAGAGGACCTTGATCCAGCTGTGCCAAGCACTGCAGCCCATTTCTGAAGCAATTCAGGTCATGGTGGTAGGAACAGGAGGAGATGAGTACACGCAGCTATGACTCTCTCCACCTTCTCAACATTCAGGTGGTGTTTCACAGCTATAAGTTAATCACTTGGACACATCTTCTGCCATACAGCCAATGTGGAGACGATGGCCTAACCATTGGGAGGGATGACCCAAGAGGGAACATATGGAGAGGTGGTCCATGAGCATGAAAGCCCTAAGGAAAGCAAGGTGTCCTCTTATCAACCCAAACATCATTCAGTCCAGAAGATCAGCTGGAAACATCAGTCCTTCTGGTGTAAAGCCTCCAGGTTCAGTTCAGTCCTACAGTCTGGAGGCACCCCACCAACTGTTCTTCTGCTTCCTTGCCACATAGCCCTCAACCTCCTCCCCGCCAGAACATATCAGGACCATCCTATGGCCAAGAATGGCATCATCCCATTTGGACATAGTCTCTTCCTCATATGAAGTTTGGACAGACGCCACTAACATCCAGAGCATACTGACCAAGATCTCCTTCACAGCTGGTCTGTCACAGGTATCTCCAGTCACGCTTGGAGGTAAGTGGACCAGAGCCCAGGCTGTACAAACAAAAGTCACCACCATAGCTTACCCACCTCCACAGCCAGCCCCCCAAATATGAGATGGCCTCAGACTAAACACCAGCAACCTGACAAGCAGACCTAGAGCATCCAAACTCAGACAGAGATGAAAAGGAAGGTTCTGGCCAGAGGGCCAGCCTTAGTATGGACTTTTAACAGGATGAACAAGGCCAAAACAAGCAAACCTGAATCATGCAGGTGGGCAAGTTGAGCTTCAGAAGGTTGTGGAGGTGATTTCTTTCAACAGCAGGACCGTGAGACTGACAAGGTCATCACCACCCTCAACTCCAGCAGCTCCACCAGGTACCTGCTCAGGATCAGGACCTTCACCTGTGGGCATCAGGCCCACAACTGGTAACTGGATCCCACCATCTCTCCTGTCTGCTTTCAGCACGCAAGGCTAGAAGATCTACTTTTTTTTTCTTTTGGTGTGTTTGAAATACCTCAGTTAGTGCATTTTGGGTTCCTTCCATGTTACCCCCAAGCATTTCTTCTGCAAGGGGTTATATTCTTCTGCTGCCAATTATTGGAAGCAAAGGCTTGTTATTTTTCCAGGCTGGGGGCCAAATTTGTATTTAATTTTTGCTCCAGATGGCACGGCACTCTAGATGCATCAGCTGGAGCATCTAACCTGTATGAATAAAGTAATAGAGCAAATAACCTGATTTACTCAGGGGCTGTTTGACACGCTCAAGGTAGCTCTGTTTACATACGTCATAAAAAAGAAGCATTAATATGAAGTCAGGCTACAGTCTCATTATCAAAGACCCATGGGAACTGAAACAATAACAGGAATCCAATAAATAATAATAATTGTATTTTGCTTTCTGGCAGGTCAAGCATAAAAAGAAAAGGCTTATTTCAGGAATCAAGGCAGTCAGGTCTGAGCCTTAGTTTCATTCACCTTCCTCCACGCTCACTGTCCCCAAAGCTGCAGTTGACAGCGTACAATCCTGGACCAAACTTTTCCTCCTACAAGCAAAGAGGAGGATTGGTGAACCTGCATTTTAATGTACGGTACTGAGAGTTTATACCCTTGATCACCCAAGGAGACATGAGAGGACAACCACAAAATGTTCCAGTTACACTTCTGGCTAATTTATCCTGTTTCTAGGAAGCCGCTGCATCCCTTCGGCACAGCCTGCAGCTGGGATATGTTCCCTGCAAACTACATCATCCAAAATAACTCAGAAAAAAAAAAGAATAAAAATAAAAAAAAAGGAAGGAAAAAGAGAGAGACACGAGTAGTCAGTTTATCTGCCTGGGCACATGAAGCTCTGCGTAAAATCAGCTGAGCCTGTGAATGGCTGGAAACAAAGGGATGGGGGGGGGGTGCTTGTCTGTGCTCTGTTCAGAGCATCCTTGGGCTGCAAGAGCCCATCCTGGCAGCAGCCAAGACAAAGGAAAGCCAAGAGCTGTCTGCAGAAGCCGGCCGGGGAAAACCGGGGTGAGGAAGCACCCGCATCGCCCTCGCCGGCAGCCACAGAGCTGGGCTCGCGTGTTGCCGAACACGTTAGACATGGCAGGAAACTCGAGATCAAAGGAGAGGAGCGTGCCAGAGCAAGATGTCATCCAAATCTCCTGCCAAAGGTGCGCAAGGGAGTGGGGAAATAAACCCCAGACACAAACGCTGGCACATCCGAAGGATCCGGCACCGCTCGTAGGTGTGCGGGGTGACCAGACCCATGGAGATGCTCTTCCCCGTGCTCCCAGGTTAAAACAAAGACAAGCTAAACTGAACAGAAAACACTCAAAAACCCCGGGAGGTGCAACGCTACCCGTCAGTTTTCAGTCCCTCGGGACCCACACATGTCCCTTGCCAAAGCAGGCGACGCAGCGGGTGCTGGGAGCGCTTCCTACGTGCCTGCACGGCAGCAACAGCCGGGGCCCCGTTTCACTCCAAAAAGCATCTTTCCCCGTTTCTGGGTGGTTTGGGTTGGGGTTGCTGGTGCTTTTAAGCTGAACGAAACCGCTACGTCCAGTCCGAGCCTCAGGAGAGCGACGGAACACGCCTGCATCCAAACCAGCAGCTACCGGGGATGGGGGTGTCCCGGGGACCCCGAGCCGAGCACGGGAACCCCCCCCTTCCAGGAGCTCCTACCCCGTAAAGGGAGCCCGGGCAGGGTTCCTTCGTCCCTTCGCACCATCCCAGCGCCTCCTCTGTCACTCCCGGGCGAGGTCATGGCCCAACCCCCGCTGCCGCCTGCCCCCCCCACCCCAGAAGCAGGGACCTCGCGGGTCCCCAGTGCGGACCCTACAGCGCCGCGGCCGCCCCGAGGAGGGCCTGTCCTCCGGGGCCAGCAGAGACGGGCCTTGCCCTGCACAGCCACCGGCGGGCGAAGCCCCGCGGCCCTCGGGAGGTCCCTCAGGAGGTCCCTGCCCCAGAGGGGACTTGGGCGCTGAGGG
>VXBZ01003804.1:71693-141211 GCA_013399135.1 Heliornis fulica
GGGGGCGGGACAGGGAGAGTGGGGAGGTGCAGTGGGGTCGTGAGGGTTGTGGGGACAGAAGGGGCTGTGGGGACAGGCGTGACAGTGCAGGCATGAGGTGATTGTGAGGATGGAGAGGGTCTGGGGGCATGAGGTGAAAGCAGCAGGAGGTGGCAGCGGGGACAAGGGTGGCATGGGTGAAAATGGGGACAGGGCACTTACGGGGGGGGTGATGAGGGGGATGAGGCGGCGGGGGGCATTGGGACGGGACAGTGGAGTGAAGAGGGGTGATGAGAGGGTGCAGGAGGTGGCGCAGTCCAGCTCTACCAGCACCTGCTGCCAGCTGGCTGCATGGGGGAGAAGGAACCAACCCCATCCCTGTCCCTGTCCCCAGGGACTCGACATCACTTGCAAGAGTAATTACATCAGCTGGCCAGCATTACCTCATCGGGATGAGCTCTCGTTGTCGCAAGGATGGCATGTGTTCTCTTCCTACCCTTGGGAGATGATCGGGGCAGGTAGGACACACAGAACAGGGCTCCATGTCCTGGCACAGCAGGAACCTAATAACATCCAGTGTGATGCCGGCATGTGCAATGTCTGCCTTCGTGTGAGCTCAGGATTTTGGGTACATCCATGACTCATCTTGACCTTATCAGAGCTCCTCGCAAGGTCTGAGGTGCTTGTGCTTGTCTGGAGGGTGATTATTGATGTGCAAGGAGAGAGTTCTCCTGCCTTCCCAGCCTGGTGGGTGAAGCCTGGCATGGCCAGATCTGGTGGTGTGCAAGCCAGGGAGAGGCGGCAGGGCTGCAATTAGCTGTGACCTTCTAGTGAGAAACCTGCATGTATGGTTTATCTGCTGTGTTTCCAACCCTTGGCCCCATGCATCCCAGTGAAACCAGACAGCCCTTGCCAGTGACATGAAGCTCTCCCAGAAGCCAGGAGTGACGCTGCTTGCCTGCCCCAGCTAATCCCAGCTGTGACCTTGTCTCCCACGTCAGAGGAGAAAGGCAGCCACGTGGTGCACAGGATATCCTAACAAGCTGCTGTGGGACGACTCGTGGCATCTTTGAAGATGATGCTGGCCCTGACCTCAGGACGCCTGCGCAATGAGATGAGGAGCCGTTTTGCCTGATGGTTTTGCTGTGGGAATCCCCTCTTCGCGTGGGAGAGATTTGCCTGAGCATGCTGGAGCTGCCTTTAGCTGCGTGTCCTGGTGTTGACAATGAGGCTGCAGAGCCGGGACCCTGCAGGGATCTACCACCGGGGTCTGACAGGATGAATTTAGGAAACAAATACACTCAGAGGTCAGGTTCTGCCATTCCTGCTACCTCCACACCTGGAGGTGACTCCTGAAGCCATGGCTGGTGGAGAGGAGCTTTGCTCGCCACACACACAGCCTTTGTCCTTGACACAGATAGACCCATAGACTCCTAACACAGTCTGTGTGGGAAGCGACCTCAGAACCCCCCCAGTGCCACCCCCTGCCTTGAACAGGGACATCCTCCACTAGCCCAGGGTGCCACAAGCCCCAACCAACCTGGCCTTGAACCCTGTCAGGGACCCAGGGGCAGCCACAGCTTCTCTGGGCAGCCTGTGCCAGGGCCTCCCCACCCTCCCTGGGAAGGGTTTTTGCCTCCCATCTCCTCTCCATCTGCCCTCCTGCAGCTGAAGGCCATTCCCCCTGGCCTGTCCCTCTCTGCCCTTGTCATCAGCCCCTCTCCAGCTGTTCTGGGGCCCCTTGAGGTACTGGCAGGGGCTCAGAGGTCTCCCTGGAGCCTTCTCCTCTTCTCTAGGCTGAACCAGCCCAACTCTATTAGCCTGTCTCCAGCTATTGGAGCAACTCTGTGGCCTCCTCTGGACTCCCTCTAACAGCTCAGTGTCCTTCTTGCCTGGGGACCCCTGCGCTGGATGCAGCACTCCATGAAGGGCTGTACTGCCTCTGATCACACCATCCCCTCTCTTACCCAGATTCAGGCACAAACCCATTTTTCTCTTATTAATAAATCATTATTGACCTGATAGGTGGAGTCAACGCTGAGCTGCGGGGATATATACTGGCTCCTGTATCTCACCAAATCTGCCAGCCATGTTGGCTGCAGCTGATGGCTCATGATCACAGACTTTCTGCAGACCCTGAGCAGCCCTGTGGCACACAGTCCCACTCGCTGTCACCATGGTCCGAAGACACACGTTCCTGGTCTGCCCTGCTGGGAGGTCTGCAAGGATTGATGGCTGATGCACCAGGGTCTGCACTGGGGATTGTGTCGGGAGAGTGGGGCTTGAGCTCGGTCTGCCTGTCCATCAGGGACCAGAGGGAGCTGAGGACTGGCATGCTTGGGACATGGCTCAAATGCCACCTCCTCCTCCTCTCACTCTCCTGATCTGATGGGACCTAAGAGAAGATGGCATTCACCCTGAGAAGGTGATGTGCACAGGCATGGAGGTGTTTGGGGTGTGGGTGGAAGCCAGGCTGTGACATTTCCCTAGAGAGAGAAATACTTTGAAAGACACAAAAAACCCATCCCAAATCAGCCCCACAGCCAGGAACATCCTGCCTCTGGACATCAGCTCCCAGCTGTTGAGGGTGGCAAGGATGGTTGGGGTGGTGCTGGTACAGAGCACCTGGACACAGCCCTACATCCAGGCTCTGTCTCCAGATATAACAAGTGGTTCCCTGCCTTGATTTCCCCTTTCATAAGCACTGCTGCCTCTGTGAGGGAGAAGTGGCCAAGAAAGTCCCCTTGGTGGGAGGGAAAGGATGAGTTGAGCAGTGTCCTGCCATGGGCTGGCGGTGCAAAGCTCGTAAGACAGAGACACCCAAAACCGTGTCATCTGGGGGAGCAGGGATGCATCTCCAATCTCTGATTCACCACCCTGACCGCAGTGGAAACCACGCTGTTCGCTTTCTCCCTGCTCTGTGTGCTTCTGCTAAAAACAGCCCACTCAATGGATGAGAAGATCCAGTTTTTCCTACTCGATGAGCAATGGCAGTTGAGATCCAGCACAGCCACGTGCTTGGACCTTATGGCAGGGAGATGGGATCATAAGGCCGGGTGGGTCTGTCTCCTTGAGAAGGTGGAAGGAGTCTCCTTTCTCCTCTCATTCCTCTCCAGGATGGTTTTCTTTGTGACAATCACCTCTCCTCGGTTGTAGGAGAGCTGGTGGGTCAGCTATTGGACATCCAGCACCTCCTTCTATCCTATTGCAAAGCTGCTTCTGGGCTGCACAAGCATAGCTGCCTCAGGCAAAAAGGATGAAGTAGATGGAGCAGAGGCTGTCTTCTTCTGGGTAGGGATCTTCTGCTCCTCTGGCAATGCACATGATACTTCTCTGCACTGCTCCAGCCTGTAGAGATACCCCAAAGTCTTTATTCCAGTTTTGGAGAGGAAGCAGAGAGGGTTAAGGGCTTGCTGTAGGAGCAGCTCATTTTTGGGAAGCTTTTCTCATTGCACATGAACCAAGTCAGTCCAGTCCTGAGTTCAGATGGCACTGAACCTCGAATGACACCTCAGACGTGTTGTCAGCCCAAGACACATGGGGTGTCAGGGGTGCAACCTGTGTGTCCCTGTGAAGTGGGTGGATGGCAGGAGCCAGGAAGTCACTTGCATCCTGTGAGGGTCTCCTGCTCCTCTGGGGTTGCCTTGGGTGGATTGTGGCTGGATTGGGGGACAGGAACAAGCTTTTTCTGCAGGCTCTTCAGCTTTGTTTGTGAGTGGTGGCAGAATTTTGAGTTCCTTGTGGTCAGACCTACATCTACCCATACAGCCCAAGGAAAGATATGGTCTGCTCCATGGGCCTGGTGGTCCCAAACCCAGGGAGTTACCTCCACTTCTGGTGCTCTCAAGCCCTCTGAAAGCAATTGCTGAGACCCAACTTGTCACTGCATAAGGGCCCTCATTTGAGCTGAAAATCTAGAATTTGTCCATTGGGCATGGGAGTTTTGACCTCAGCAGGGTTGGGTGTAATTTTCTCTTTTGGGAAGGTAACCAATGAGGTGGCGGTGGGGAGAGAGACACCCTTCAATCGCCTTTTTTTCCCCTCTACATCCACCATGACCATCTGTCCACCCTAATCCTTGCCTCCCCTTCTCCCTTCTTTCACTCATAGGGGATGCCCTTGCCTGCTGATCTGAGAGAGAACATGGCCAGCAAAGGACACGTGTTGGTGGAGATCAGAGGAGCAGAGTGTGCTCATCCTATCTGCCTCTGTGGCAGGATGTGGGGAACTTCCCTCCCTCCATTCCCTCTGTGGAGGCCTTGTTCAGCTGGTAGCACAGGTGTTGCCCCACGCTTGGGGTGCGGGACTGCTTCCCTAGACCTCTTCTCCACAACTCTGATGGCATCAGCAGGACTTTGATTTTTCCCCTTGCCAGACTGATGTGGAGCAGGGTGGAGCAGGCCAGGCTTTTCCTCTTCCGTGTAGCAGGAAGCGATTACTTGGCACCTTTGACTCATGAATGACTTTGTGAGTCAAGGAGCAACGCAGCTTTCTGCAGGACTTGACCAAAGGTGATCCATGTCTTTGGTCCTTACACCCACCCAGGGTGATCTCCTTCTGAGCATCTCGTCCAGCTTGACGAGTGGAGCAGGTATTGCTTCCTGGCAGCAACCCAAACCCCACAGCTCTTCCTCTCCACTGCCATGCCGTGGGACTCAGCTGCAGGGCAGGATCCTGCGAGTCCAGATTCCAGATAAGAAAGGAGATTTGGGTAATCACCGCTCACCTCCATGCTGGAAAGCACATGGCATTGGGCCTATCTCCAGGTGCTCGGAGGTGGCATGCCACAATTTTATCATCCTCATCCTCATTCTCCTCATGCTCTTGCTCTTGCCTTTGCTCTCACCCAGATAATGCCAAAAAATTGTCAGGGAAAAATAATCACCCTGGACATTGCTGGGCAATACAAAAGCTTTGGCTGTTGGAGACATGGCTGTGGGGCTCAGAGCTACAGGCAGGCACTGACCCTGCTGCGAGTGCCCAGCCCTGGCAGGTTGGGATGTCATGGCCCAGAGCTGGGCTCAGCCCGCTCAGGATGGAGAGCTGATGGCCATGGGTGTTCTCCTACCACTGAGGAGCGACGTCTGGGGAAAGAAAACACAAATAATCTATAAATAGGAAATGAAAGTTCCCTAAACAGAGGAGGAACAGGTTTGTCTGAGACAGTGTGTGCATGGGCTGCTCGGTGACTAATACAGGAAACTGCGATGCCCTGCCGCACCGGTGCTGCTGGGGCCATCACAGATGTGTGCCGTGGCCAGGGACCCACCGTGTCCCTGTCAGGGATGAGGCTTGGCCAACAGGGACCAAGTCAAGAACTGCCACAGGGACAAAATCAACACCGAGAGCCAAAGGAGGGGAAACAAATCCCCCCTTTTCCTTCAGGGGTGTGCTGAGTGTTCATCCCACCCACAGAAGGCACAGGCAAGGAGTGAAAACGTCCAGGTCTTTGGTTGCAACCTCCACTCATTCAACAAAATCCAGTGAAGCTGGAGAAGATGGGCAAGGGACATGCATCCAAGGTGGGACGAGAGATCTTCCTGACTCAGAGCCTCAGTCCATCTCTGCTAGTATCCATCGCCTGGCCGCTGCAAGGGGAGATGCTTGGGAGGAATTCACAGTGAGGGCCAAGCCAGGGTAATGCTTTCCACATTATATTTCTCTCAGTTTCCGGCAATTTGCTGCTTCGGGACTTCCTGAGCTAGAGGTTGTATCTGTGTCTTTCTGTTTCATGGCATTTAATAGACTGGAGGAGAGGGGCTGATCCCACGCGGGGTGTTTCCTTGGGTAAAAGGGTTCAAAAGTAAGAGTGAGCACTGGAGCAGGCACTTTCCTGCAGCAGTGGTTCAGCCCCAGGGCTGCTTTAAAAGTGCTTTAAATATAATAAACGCCATGCATGCAGTGATGTAATCACCCTCCTCCTCCTCCTCTCTGCTGTGGAGGACTGAGTGGGATCCAGCTGCAGGGCCAGTGGGTTTCCACATGAGGCTGCAATGCAAAACATCTGGAGAACATCAGCCGTAAAGAGACAGGAATGCTCTTGAGCAGGAACAGGTCCACACTGCCTTTGCAGACCCAGACGGTCCCGTGCACACTCATGTGCTGTCTCCGCCCGGGGTTCTGCCAGGGATTTGGTCAGGATTTTGCATCCCTTCCAGGAATGTCGGGGGCTGCAGACAGGATCCATCCCAGGCAGATTTTTGGGGTACGTTCAGTCATGAGTCTATGTGGGTGCTGGAGTTTGCAGCTTGTGTGACCTGTTACATACACACCCCTTCCCCTCCCTCCTCCTCTGCTTCAGGGATTATAGAGCCCTCCAAGCAGCTTTGCTGGAAGAAGGTGATTCCCACCTTACAGGGGCAGCTGCTTCCATCTAACAGTTAATATAGCTGTAAGGTGGAGTTGTGGCCCAAAAATCTGCCACCAACCCGAGGGTTTCAAGGACAATTTGCTTTTTGGACTTTTTTTTTTTTTTCCAGAAATAGAAATCTTGCAATCAAAGTAGGAGGAGAGGAGCAGAGTGCCCAAAGCATCTTTAAGAAACAGTGTCCCTTCCTCAGATGATGCCTCAGTTTCAGACCACACTTGATCAGCTAGGATTGCCTTAAAATCAGGATGGGAAGGAAAGTTGGGGCAGAATCCTCAGGGAGAGGAGGTTCTGGGTAAAGCTGGGGACCACTTTTCCAGGAGTGTGATGGGAATTGGAGAGGATTCATTTATGCATGGAAGTGATGGGGGTGCTCCCTGGCTTGTGGTGTAGGGAATCAGTGGAGATGGAGGTGAGCAGGGCTGTGGGATGTCCCCTGTCCCGTGGCAGGTTGATAGGAGATAGGGATGCTGCTGTGTGCAAGGGATGGCAGCATCTGGGAGGAATGCAAGTGGAGCTCGTGCGATGGACAGTGTCAAGGGTGTCTGGGTGTGCGGGTTGAGCTCTGCAACATCCAGCAGATGGGATGACCAGAGTTCTGATCGCTTAATGCTTTTGGAACTGAAGACGCTGAATTTAGGGCCCAGCACACTCTTGGTGACCCTCCTGCTCCTTTTGAAGAGCGGGTCCTGCATGGAGTGAGCGAACATGTGTGTGCAGAGTGAACAATTTCTATCCTGAATTACATAAAAAATTAAAAAAAAAAGAGAGAAAAATAGATCACTGGACATGGCACCCCCAGCCGCCTTCACATGGCTACCACTGGCCTCAAGCCAGAGGGGACAACTAACTCCCCTCTTCTGTCTGCAAAAATCTGGCTAAGTGGTCATCAAACACCAACTCTTCTGCACTGCTGAGAGGCAGATGCTGCTCCTCTGAAGATGCCTTGACGTCTGGAGCGAGGAAAGTCCCCACCCTTCGTACAGACTGCAGATTTACCTCCTGCAAGTACAGGCAGAGCCGTGGTTCCTGATAGCATCGCACGCCGTAAACACATCCCGTGGAGCCGGCTGAGCCCCGTCGGGAGAGCGGAGAGAAGGAAATGCTGACTGTATCATCATCAGAGGCCACCTGAGATGGCTCTTCTCTAATCCTTCCTCCAACGCTCACCCTCTCAAAGGGTTAGTTTGTTTTTCAGGGGGATATCTCAGAACTGTTTGCTTTGTGCTTATGAGAAATGTTGCTCCTGTTTATAGGAGATGCTCCTGCCCTGAGCACTTCCTAGTACAGGAAGAGGGAGACAAGGATTTGGCTGGATCAGTGAATCCTGCCCATGGGCCATTTCTAACCCCCTCCTTGGACCCAGGCACCAAAGCGGACTGCAAACACGGTGTTACGTTGGTCCGCTTCCCCCCGCCCCCGACAGCCTGAGCTGAACTACTGGCTCTGCCTTTAGCCCCGACGGGTGTTTGCAGCTCCCAGCAATGCCATCGCCCCCTTGCACCAAACCAGGGTGACAGGGTCTTGCCACCTCTCCTGTGGACAGCAGGAGCTACCGTGCTCCTGCAAAGCCCCCCTGTTCCTGTCCAGCCGTGGAGGGGAATGTTTTTTTGGGAGGTTGGCATCACAGTCACATCAGGAAATTTTCAGTGATGGGTGCAGGATACCGGGGAGAGGTGGCAGCACTCGGTTTGCAATGTAAGCCCAGGGAGAGAAACCCAGACATCCCATCACTCAGTGCCACGGGAAATGATCCCAAGCAATTTCCCTGAGTTATCCCTGCCCTGTAACAGGAGAAGGTTAGCTCCTTGCCGGGGATTAAAGCCGCTCATGTGGCAGTAAATCAGCCCGCAACGGCCCAGATGTAAACGGCAGTGGGTGGGAGGGAGAGGTGGGATCCTCTGCTGAAGCTGTAATTAAGGTGGTTGTGCAAGGAGGGAGTAGGGGATGTCGGCATCCCTCACTCTTCACTGTGTGGGCCAAGAAAGTGAGAAGGTGCAAGAGCCTTACTGCAGCCCGAAATCTTCCACAGAGAGAGAGAGCTCATAAAGAAACACTGGCGAGGAGCTCTCTGACTGAGCTGCATCCCCGTGCCTCAGTTTCCCTAGGTGTAAAATGTGGATGAAAGCCCTTGAGAGGATTTTCTTGCTCTGGGGTGGGCTTAGGATTTCACAGATCAGGTGATGGAGGGATGCTTCAGCTATTTTTCTCATATCTGCTATGAAATCCCCCTGCAAACTCCTCTCTGGCAGGAGCAACCTAAGCCCAGAAGCACCTTCACAAAGTGGCAGTCATGCCAGGGAAGGGCTCCACCTCTCCTCCCACCCTGATGCACGAGTGGCAGGTTTTGTAGGGCAGATGTGACACCAGGACTCTCCCTACAAACCCTCTCTGCATTAACCCTCTGGGTAAATGGGGAGACTAGAGGAATCAGCGCTCAGCAACTGGATTAATATCTGGGCATAGTGAAACACAGCGCTCCACATGTCAACCCCCATGACATCCCTGCCTGTCATCGGGCTGACTGGGGAGGCAAGGCTTCACCAGATCTCTTCTTCCTGGGGTGTGCTGGGAGCAGCCCAGATAAGTTGTTGCCTGCATGATGCTCGGTCCTGCCCCAGCGATGTTTATTTCTGAGCCTCATGACATCCTGGAAACGAACTAATCCCTTTTTGATAGTTGGAGAAACCGAGTCATGCTCTGCTGGTGTGACCTGTTCTCTCCAGAGACATCCGGCTTCATAATGTCTTTGTCAGGGCAGCAAGCGGTGGCCTTTCATGTTGCCCTTGGGACTGGAGGGAGAAAAAAAAAATCGATATTCTCCATGGAAAATGTGTGGGACACTATCACATAGAGAATTGAGAGCAGGAGGCCCTGGAAAGCCTATTGCAGCTCCTCAAAAACTGGAGAACTGAAAATCACAGCTCGTCTTAAACCAAAGAGGATTATTACATCTGCAGAGCAGGGCTGGGAGACCTGCATCTCAATGCAAAGTTGTCCTGAGGCCTTGGGAGAGGCCAGTATTGTTGGCTTGACCCAGAAAACTTGGCACATGTCCTCAAACCTTTGAGGCCAGTGTTGGGCTGTTGCGTTGGGTAACCATGTTTAGCAGTTGGCCAAAGTCCATCCTGAACCTGGGTGCTACAGAGGAGGCACCCTCTTTGGAGTGCTCCAGAAGATGTTCTTCACTGTCTGTCCCACCAGCCCCATGGATAGCCAGGAGAGCTCATAGTGCCCTTCCAGCCAAGGGCTTTCCCATGGGCTAGTGGAAATTTTTAAGATGAGCAGTTTTGGGATTACTTACGATGTATGGAGGAGGCCGGTCCTGCAGAGGAGACACCTGCCTCCATTCACGTAGCCGATGCCCTGTTTCATGCACGGGTGAGGAGCACTTGACCTGGGCAATGTTTCATACGCCTCTTGGCTGGCTGCCTTTCCTATAAAACCAGGGTGCATCACATCCAGCTGGCAAGCAGGTAGGGAGCATTGACTCAGCTGGGCTTGGCTTCAGCTCTGAAACTTCAACCTGATCTCTTGTGAAAACCTACTCTTGTTGCTGGATGGAATTTGCTGGATGAACCTCAGGTCTTGCTGTACCTTTTTATAACTCTGTTTGGGTGGAGGAAGCTGAGACACCACATAAAATTCCCCACTGGAGAGAAAAGGGTTACGCATGTTTGGTTAGATTGTCTGTATGAAGGTGGCAGGGAACAGCAAGGTGAGGTCCACCTCTGAAGGTCACCACAGGGTGGGAGATCAACCATGCTGATCTGTACTACTTCTACTGCCTGTCCCTTTTTTTTTGAGGGGGACCACCTCTTCCGCAGGGCCAGCAGCTCCTCTGTCCCTCTTGTACTTGTGCCAGGCTGGAGGCCACTGGCATGGCCATGAGGAGGGAGGAGGTGAGCAGGGAGTCAGGATTTGGGGTATCTATTTCCATCCCTGCCCTTGATGCAGCAAGGAGCCCTGGACACCCCCAGGTGTTATGCAACTGCTTAGCATCAAAATACCAACGTCAGAGGCTTTAATTAGCAGCAGGAAAGTGTTTCGGGGACACTGCGGGTGGATGCTGTGCCATGGGTCCCCCTCCCTCGGGTTGGGATAAGGCCCAGGAAGGGTGAGGTATCACTGTGTCTCCCCTCCCCCCCGAGCACTCAACAACTGGTGCAGATGGCCAAAGCAAAGTGTCCCCAACGTGTGTGGGGCACCCTGAGGACTCAATGAGCTTTATTCCTTTTTTTTCTCCCTGGCCTCCTGAGGTTTGTCATGGGGATTCCCAGAGGCAGCAGTGAGTCTTTGCATTTTGTGGGTGACGCCGCATTCAGCAGGATAGAGAAAGGGGCCAACAGGACCCTCCTGAAGTTCAGCAAAGACAAGATGAAACATCCCGGGACAGGCTTGATGCCTGCACAGCAGGATCCAGGACCACCGCTGGGTCATAGCTGGAGACTATGTCCCATTTGAGGCTCCTCAGTCCAAGAGAGATCATTGTATACTGGGGCCAGCCCAGCGGGTCCACCAGGATAATTGGGATGTGCTCAGCTTAGTGGGGTCTGTCTTGTCAATGGAAAGGGAGGGGACACCACAGCTGTCCCCCAGCTAGGGGAAGAGGTCCCCACCGCTGCCAATATTCACTTTAAGCCTGGGACAAGGAAATTTTGTCTATTTGCATACTGAGATCTATTTGCATATTAAGGTAATTAACACCTCCCAATGTCTCAGGAGGCCTATCCTGCTTGCTTGGCTCAAACCCACCAGAAACTGAATATTTTCTACTCTGCTCAGAGCAAAACGCTTGCAACACTGGGCATAATTGAACCCCACGGAGAGGAGAGGTCAGTTCCCAGGGAATCCTTCAGGCTCTGTGGCCGCAGCAGGGTGACACACACCCACGACAAAGGCACACACAGCCACAAGTTTGATCACACTCATGACTGTGATCTTGCTTTGAAATAACTGATGCTATTTTATTCCCCGGTGAGTCGCTGCTCAAAGGTAATCTCATTCTGCAGCGCGGGTCCTTTGATGAGGAGGAATATTTCTTGGAACTGTGGCTCAGGCAGAACTGTTTTTTTTTTGCATAATTAGGATTTTACTTTGGCATTCATCATTCCCAGACATTTGTTTGCCTTGAATGTCCCCTGCAAAGTGTTCTGGGGGGATGCTAGGGTTGAGGTGCCTGGCTGCCTCTATCTCCTGAGCTCATCAGGCTCCCCGTTTTCTGCTGGGGATCACAACCCCATGGAGAGAGAGCCCAGATGGACACGGCTCTGTCAGAGGTGTACCCCTAGGGGTACAAGACACCCGTCAAACCATCTGATGGTGAATGTGAGACAACCAAAGAGGTTTCAGGGATTCTCTAATGACAGGGCTCTGATCATCCTAAGGCCAAAAAAAAATGGGAATGGAGGGGGGGGGGGGGGCAGAGGGGATGTAACTTCTGGAAAGGCACCAGGTAACCCAGGAAAACACCCACACACCCACACCCCAAGAGGACCAGGGAGCATGTGTGGGCTGAACCCTTGTAAAATCTCAGTTACAGGTCTCCAAAGGGGGCTGCCTTTGCATGGGGTTGTGGGAGGTGGGGAAGCTGAGAGCTGGGGGTTCTCAGGTTGTGATTTGGACTTAAGTGACACAGGCTGGGTGTTTTTGGTGGCCTGGGTGCCAATGGGATTCCCCTTGCAGCCTGTTCTCAAAGCTGGATCTTGGTGCTTCCCAATGTGGGGTGGGTGGCCTGGGATATTGCCATCGTCATTGCATCCTGCAGCACAGTGGTGCTGGCAGGGCACGCATGTCTCCAGAGCCGGCAGTGCTGGGCAGAGCATATGGGTCTTGTCCTCTGTGGGTGTTCCCCTTTCCCTGTCCTTCATCTGTCATTTTCTTCTGCAGGTGGACTGCCACCTGATCCCGCTGCCCCAAACCGAGGAGATCCTGGGAAGCCAACCACACTATGTCTTGTTCAGTTCCCACCTAGAACAGCTCACAGAGATGGGAAACTGCTTACCCTGCTCTTGCCTGAGCACATGGGGTTTATTTAGGGTCAGGGGCAGCTTCTCCTGCCTGTGAATGGCACAGTGTCTGCTACCTGTAGGCTTGGGAAACCTGAGTTTAAAACTCTGCTTTGTCAGTGATGTTTTGCTCAGTCTAGTGCTTCATCCTGGTACGTGACAAATGGAGCTGCTGCAGCACCTAGGTGTGAAGGCAACAGCACTGACCTGCTGAGCTTTCCAGATTTACACCCTCATCATCCACACAGGCTCTGGAGAGAGACCCAAACCCCAACTTCACAGTGTGCTTGGCTCTGTACAAGTCTGGATGTGAGCATCCAGACTGATATCCACAGGACACCAAACTCCTCCATGGGTTACGTGTCTCAGGTCTGGCTCTCCAAGGTGGGGTGGATTTGGGGGCCAGCTACTTGCTTCATTAATCCAGATAATTTCATAGAATCATAGAATCTCCTGAGCTGGAAGGGGCCCATATGGATCATTGAATCCAGCTCCTGGCTCCACACAGGGCAAGCCAAGTCAGAGCATGAGACTGAGTGCAGTGTCCAGACAGTTCTTGAACCGAATCAAGTTGGGTGCTGTGACCCCTTCCCTGGGGATCCTGTGCCACTGCCCAACGACCCTCTCGGTAAAGAACATTTTCCTAGTAGCCAGCCTAAGCCTCCCCTGTTGGAGCTTCATACCATTCCCTTGGATTCTGTAGCTGGTCAGACATTCCATTTCCTGAGGACCATCTGGAATGAGGAGCTGCGTTCGATACTAACATCTGCCTTTGGGAAATTTTTCCATTTGTAGGTTATGGTCTTGCCCCTCTTACTTTACCCTATCTTCAATGCACTCTTGACTTAGGATCACAGAATGGTTTTGGTCAGAAGGGACCTTTAAAGGTCATCTAGTCCAACCTTCCTGCAATGAGCAGGGATATCAACTAGATCAGGTTCTTGAATCTACTACTTGGACAGACAACTGTGTGGACATTGTGTAGAGTTGGGGAGGACAGAAAAGATCATTTTTTTCCTCTTTCCCAGCAGGAGAAAGTGTGTTGTGAGCTGCTCTAGGGACAAGGAGTTGCTTGGTGAGGGGTATAGGACCAGGGAGGAGGCCCCAGGCTGGAGGGTCCTGTGGGCCAGGGGACATGGTCACTGCAGGATGGATGTAGCCATGATGTCTAAGCATCAGATAAGGTCACCATCTGTCCAAGGGACAGGGAGACCATTTATGTGGGAGATGGAGATGGGGGAGATGGAGAGGTAGAACTGGTGACTTACACATCCCAGTGTGGATACATACATCATACTTGAAGAGCCCATGTTAGACATTCGGGGGTGGTAAGTTGATTCCAGCTGACCAGGTAGACTAAGAAACCAGTTAGAGGGCTGCAAACCACTATCTTGGTCTTGAAGGACCACATGCCCGAGTCCCCTTTTGCTACAGGAACAGATGATGGCCAAGCTGTGGAAACCCCAGAGACAGTAGGAGTGATGCATCAGTGACCATTGTAAAATGAAGATCAGCTTTCATTTTTTGGCAAAGCCAAAGCTTTACCCTGCCTCCCGGACCCATCAGGGTGCTGGGTCTTGCACATTCCCATGCCTTGTGCCAGGCTGAAGGCACTGCTTTACTCTGGAGGCAGCACACAGTGGGAAGCATCTCTAGAGAGGGTCACATCTGGAGCGGGGAGTGGAGCTGGTGGCCGTTGGGATTCAGCAGTCAGGGCTGTGCTCTGCAGAGGAGACCAGACAACTCAATGCAGCAATGGGAGGCAGAGTGACAGGAGCAAGGGGATGGAAGAGAGATGTCTGCAGAAGGAAGCTTTGAAGCAAATAAATACCACTGTTGTTTTTTCGGTTTTTTTTTTTTTTTTTTTAAGTACACAAAATGGAGCCAGGTCCTGAGCCAAATCTCATCCAATCCTGGTGGGGACATGACCATCACAGGTCTCACAACGTGGCTGGCACAGGACAAGTGCTTTGAATCTCAGGAGCCTTGTTTCCCCTGCCTGCCATCCTCACACAGACACGATCCCTTCTCGATGCAGGATTTCCTGCAGCAATGGACACAGCTGTTTCAGCTGTGACAGTGCTCTCCTCTGCTCAGGCACCAATGGAGAGGGATACAGGGATTGGGAGAGGGAGGGATGGGACCATGGTGCACTTTGTTGTTGGGGGATGGCTAGCAGTACAAGGCCATGATGCTGCAGAGTATCTCTGGCCTGAAGCAAAGTTCTGAGTGAGCGAAACAGTATGTATATTATCAGGTCCGCGTGACCTTGTGGCTGAACACTAGATGAAAACAGGAGGCTGAACATCTGTGCCTGGGCCCCCAGATAGGTTGTAACCAAGCCATAACAGAAGATACTAACCTATGTAATGCCTAACCAATCACTACTTGCAAAAACAAGATGTTATCCAATCATGTACTGACACTCAAATTGCTGTAGTGTAACTAAAAAGTATAAAATCATATGCAGTTCCTGCAAGTAGTTGAGACAATAAAAGGTAGCTCACTACCTTCGGTCTCCCAGCGTCTTCTTTTCCGACACTTTGTCTTGCACAAAATGATCCTGGTCCATGAAAGGATAGCTTAGGAGCCTGAGCGATAAATCCAATTCATAGAAAAATTATAGAAACTCATTAAGAAAAATACACCAGGGATACAGATGATGTTGGCTGTTGGCTGGTGTCTCCGGAGCTTTTCCTTAGTGCCCTGACTTGTGTGAGGGTTCAGAGGAATAGATTCTCATGCAAGAATGTCTAATCTATTCAGTGGTGCAGAGGGGGATCAAAAGATATGACCTGATGGTTCAAAAGCAAGAAGACAGATAAAAATCCCCACAAAACCCAAACCCAGATGAGATATTTTAACAATCCGAGAATCCCCGAGTCAGTGTCCCCGAGGTCTGAACATGTTGGTCTGTCCGTCCCGCTGATCCCAAGTGTTCTTGGCCAATTTTCAGATTGTTCACAGCTTTTCCTGTATCTGCAGTTCCGACGCTCTGTGGCTTCGGTGGAAATCTGCTACCCTCCAGCTGCCTCTCGCTGGATTACAGTCTCTAGCGGCATTTCTCCCTGAGCACCAGCTCTGGCGCGAGCAAACCAGAGCTCTGCAATGACGTTTCCATCAGGGCAGGCTCTGCAATATGGGACCACATCCTGGGGAGGCTTTGGTGGTCTTAACCCATATTTGGGGGTCCTGTCAGTCATGGCCTTGCTTTTCACAGGCTGAGAGGATAGGTCCATGTCTTTGGAGCAGGCTGCTCGTGCAGAGTGTTGTGCTGCATTGAATTAACCCGGTAGCACTGTCCCCTCGGTACACATCAAAGCATTGCTCTTCTTTCAGGAAGGGATCTGTCTTCTGCTGAAGATGACATCTTCCATAGTCCAGGCATGATTACTCTGTAACTCTGCATGCAGCTTGAAGAAAGCATCACCTTTGTGAAGACTGCTGCTCCAGGAGCTGCTGCTCATGGTCTGGAGAAGGCCAAGGGTTTCTGCAGATACTGGTGGAAAACTCTGAAATGGGTAAATCTTCATATCTCCCCTCCTGTACCTTTGTCCTGAGTGGGGAAAAGGCTTCTCTGTTTTTTTAACACATCCATCCATCCATCCATCCATCCATCCATCCATCCATCCATCCATCATCCTTCAACTCCCTCCTTTCTGGTACCCCAGGGCAGCTCTCTTCCAGAGCTGGTATCTATCATTAACATGGTCCTTGTTTCCTGGTACTATAAAACTTTGCCTTTAATTGCTGATAGCACTCCACTTTTTCTCTGGGCTGGCTGGCTGCCCCCCCGGCTGAAGTGGTTTTGGAAAGTTTCAGATAAAATAGTTCAGCATTTTGCAAGACTGAGATTAGGAGAAAAAAATAAATCAGAATGTCTTGCCCCTTTTGGGTGGGGAGGGAAGTTTCCATCTGTTTTCATTCCTTGTGAAACAAAGGGGGCCTTGAAAGTCGGAGGGCGGAGAAAGTCCTTGCCTTCACTGTACCAGAAGTACTTGCTGAGGATGGGGCTCTGTCCTTCAGCAGATCTCGTCCTTGGCTGGCAGCAAACTCGCCTCCATTGGCCATGTGCCCATTGCAAGCTCCTGGCAGAGCGAGGCTACCCCTTCCTCTTGTGCTCAGTGAAGGGCTGGATGCAGCTGTCCCGAAGCTCTTCACATCTTCCTGAAGTTCCTCTTCAGTCCCAGAGGAGTCTGTAATATGTGAATTCTATGTGTGCAGTGCTCCCTCCCTAAGGTTCAGTCCAGAAAAGGCAACCTTGCTCTCTGGGGCAACACCCTGGGCACCTGGAACATGCCTGTGGGGCTTGTAGATTTAGCAGAGGACTTCAAAGAGACAACGGTCTTCTGGAACAGCAGCTGGAGGCAGGTGAGATATCCCAATCCTACACAATTTGACCTCTACACAAGTCAAGCAAGCCCTGGTGTCCTAATCAATCTCCTGTAGATGTAGCATGGGACTGTAATGCCATGCCAGCTTCAGTACAGAACGTGTATCCCTCAGTAGAGCATCTGGTTCTCCATTTTATCTCCTCTGTAATTTGCTTCTCACACTGGGAATTCTCAGCTGTGCTGTTGTGCCTCTGGTACATACAGAAAGTCTCAGTTTCTCACTTTGCCTTTCCCAAGAGGTACAGAGACTCATCCAGCACATTTTAAAAGGACAACGAGGCATGATCTTCCTTTGCTGGAATTAACCCCCAAAAAGCGAACCCTCAAAATCCACCACCACTACCTTTGTGGAGATACCGAGAGATTTTGTGGAGATACTTTTATATCCCTGTACAAAACAGGCAGCTAACTCCTGGAGAGAGTCCAGTGGAGGCCACAAGCATGATTAAGGGCCTGGAGCATCTCCCCTGTGAAGAAAGGCTGGGTGAGCTAGGGCTGTTCAGCCTTGAGAAGACTGAGAGGAGATCTCACTAGTCTCACCATATTTATAAATATCTGAAGTGTGGGAGACAAAGGGAGCTGGCCAACCTCTTCTCAGTGGCCTGTGGGGACAGGACAAGGGGCAATGGTCACAAGTTGGACCACAGGAGGTTCTGCACTGATGTGAGAAAGAACTTCTTCATGGTGAGGGTGATGGAGCACTGGAACAGGCTGCCCAGGGGGGTGGTGAAATCTCCCTCTCTGGAGATATTCCAGACCCATCTGGACGCCAACCTGTGTGACCTGCTCTAGGGAACCTGCTTTGGCAGGAGAGTTGGACTTCATGATCTCTCGAGGTCCCTTCCAACCCCTACAATTCTGTGATTCTGTGAATCTGTGAGATGGAGCAGAGGCCACTAACCAGAGATGTCACATTTCTGTCTCCATCCCCTCCTCTTCCTTCACCCTGAGTTGAGAGGCAAGCTCCTCAAGAGACTGGGTCTGTGCTAAGCTTGATATTGACATTTATTTGCCGTAGGATGATTGCTCTTCCTTCCATGTTTGTACAGAGAATTGGAAGAGCAAAACTGGTCTTGTTCCAGTTTCTTCACCTTCAGATGTGAGATTTAGGGCTCTCCATGCTAATTCTCTACCCATGTGCCTAGATGGGGCTTGTGTCTTCCCTGACCTTGGCTGGAGGGAACCAGGATCCTGCTGCTACATTGTTCACATCACTCTTTATTAAATTGCTTCATAATTATTTCTGAAGATGTGAAACTTGCCCTTTCTTTTATCTGAATTTCTCTTTTCTGGTGGCTTCTGTGACATGTAGGAGAGGATGCAGAGAACATCGGAGCAGGTTGCGCGGAGACATAATAAATGCCCTATCCCCGAAAGCATTCAAGGACAGGCTGGACAGGGCACTGAGCATCCTGGTCTAGTTGAAGATGTCTCTGCTCACTGAAGGACCAGATGACCTTTAGAGGACCCTTCCAACCCAAACCATGCTGTTATTCTATGAATTCACTGTGCTTCTGTCTTTGCATGGTGTTTTGGGTCACTTGGGTGTGCTGGAGGACAAGGGAAAAGCTGCAACATGCTGTGGCCATCCCTTCTGCTCCTCTGTCAAAGGACCTTTTGTGGCAGTTTTGGGCTGACCCTAAGGGGCTGTCTCTGCACCCTCCAACATGAGAGGCTCATGCCCTGCGGCGGGGTGTGCAGGCAGCTGTGCAAATAACCAAGTATCACATTCGACTTGCACTCAAAAATCAAAGGGAATTTTGGGGCTGAGTCAGACAAAGCAAACAAAGAAAACCCCCGTCACTGGAAAGAGAGACCAGGAAATTTAAAAAAAAAAATGAAATATGACCCAAAACAGGAGTTGTTTTGATTTTATTTCCAGCCTTAGCTCTGTTTTGATTTAGTACTGCTGGTGTGAAGAAGCTGTGGTAGATGTTGACTTTTCTGAACACGCCCGAACTTTTGTGTATTTTGTTTTCCTTTTTTTTCAATCTGGACAGAGCAATTTGCCAAATTCATGACTTCTGTCCATTTAAATCCACATTTTTCAGTGGAAAAAGCAGTCTTGGCCAGGCCTCATGTAAGGGTGCACGGCTCATGTAGGGTGCTGGGGCAGGCACCCACTCATAGGACTACCTTAGCTCTTGGACAAGGAGGGCATGGGAAAAGGCACCGGTCTGTTGGATATAGCTCTGATGGAGAGGGAAACTGAGGCAAGGTGCCCTGACTTGCTGAGTGGTTTTTGCTGGGTGTTTTGCTGCTTCTGCAAGGTATTGCTTGGTCAAGGTGTTCCCAGGGTGAGATCCCTCCCAGGCTCTGGGCTGGGGCTTGTTGCAAGGTTAGCAGCAACCCACAGGGATTTAAATAAACCCCATGTGCTCAGGCAAGAGCAGGGTAAGCAGTTTCCCATCTCTGTGAGCTGTTCTAGGTGGGAACTGAACAAGACATATCGTGGTTGGCTTCCCAGGATCTCCACGGTTTGGGCAGCGGGAGAAAATGACCTGGACACACATCTGAAATTTTTCCTTCGTGCAGGCGGAGCAGAGGATGCCCTCACAGATCAAGTATATCTGAGCTCTTGTTCCATGCTGGTGGGTAAACAGGATGTTGATATAATTAGCTTTCCAGTCATCAGCCCTATAGTACAGTGGAAAAAAACCTTCTTGGTGGTGTTGGACCATTTAATGACAGAAAAATCCAGTGTCTGATTTCACCCCCTTCATTCTTTGCCCTTCCAAGCTGCAGGTGGGAGGTCCCAGAGGTCTCATTCTTCAGGTCTTCAGCACTTTGTTTTCCCCCCCATCTCCGTTTGAACCTGTGACTTGGAGGAAAAGGCTCTTGAAGCTTGGCACAGGTTAAAATGGCTTGAGACATGGTTTCTGAGAGGGTGGGCTCCCTGTGAAGAGCTCCTCTGCTGTGTGATGAGCTGCCTCCAGACTCTGATGCTGCTGGAGAGAAGGTGGATGCTTGTGGGACAGAGGAGATGTTCCCACCCCTTGCCAAGGGTTTTTATGGGGATACAGGGATGGTGGGAACAATGGGCACTGCAAATTCCCCTGATTTGGGAAGGAAATGGTCTGTGTGTGCTAAGGGAAAGGTCAAGCTTTGGATCCTTCTCCCAGGGACACAAAATACCCCAAACTGTTGGTATGGCGATGACTGAAAATGCAACAAGAATCACTGAAATATGAAATAAACCATCAGAAGACCATCCTCCCCCCAATAATGTTCCATTTTAGGAAGATGCAACAACAGGATGTTTGCAGAACATCCAAACTTTCCTGATCCCCCTGAGCTGGGAAAGGCAATGTATCCTGCTGAGATACATATCTAGATGTTCTGTAAGCTTTCGGGGAAGGCAGACGGGCCTGTCCAAATACTCCTGACTGGCTGAAGCCTGGAGCCTGTGGGCAGAGTCCCGTGATGGAAAGGGCTGCAGAGGCATGTGCATAGCTTCCCAGTTGTGTCCTTGACTTGTGGCAAGGCTGGGGAGGGAAAGGGATGAAAGCAGACAGGATGAAAGCTCCCAGTGGTCTGAAAACTCCCTCGGGCCAGGAAGAAGCGTCCCAACCCTTGACATGAGACTGCAAGCATGGCATGACTGAGAAGGGGCTGATCTCTTATCAGCCCCTTCTCAGTCATGCCAGGATCTCATCTGGATGTGGAGTGGGGAGTCTGGGACCCAGGTGGGCTCTGAGGTCCCCCAATTTTTGTACAGAGGTTCGGTTTCAAAGGATCTACTGTCCTCAGACCTGCCCCTTACATGACTTCCCCTTGTGTGAGCACCACATTGCTACGAGCATGATGATGTGTCTTGCCTGGGTAGGGTATACTCCACTGGTGTAAGCACGTGTCTTCCTGGGCAGCGAAATTTTCATGAGGGGAACCATAGTGCTAAATTGACACAACTCTCAGCCCACCTGTGCTAAAGGGTCTTGCCCAGTCCCGTGCTCTGCCATCTTACTCATTGCTGGCATGCCAGTGTACTCTTGGGCCAAAGTACAGCCAGGCTCTGGGTCCTCCAGACTGTAGTTCATTAATTGTGTCCAAGGTCTTGTTCATCCAGGATGTAGAGCAAAGGTTGAAGCGAGGGTGAGTGACTGGTGCAGTTTGTCCATAGGGGCTGTCCTGGCCTCAGTTCACCCACAGCTCAATGGAAACAGTGTGGGTTGTGCTTTTGGTCTGTAGGACTCTGCCTCAGGCTGGCTTTCGCCTTGTATCTCAGGCAGTGCCTTTTCTGTGGCTCAGCCCTGATGCAAGCCCAACCCTTTCTTGAAACACGAGGAGCCGGTTGACCTTGACAGCTTAGTGCTCTCTCTTTTTATTTTTCTGCCAGAGACATCCCTCAGGGTTTTCTCAAGATAGATTAAAGCCAGAGCACCCTTGGATTACAAAACAGAGCCATAGTGTCATCTTCCTCTGCCCAGCACAGGCAGACCAACTGGAGCCACTGGCACTGCAGAAGAATCCAGGACCCATCAGCCACCCGTCAACTCCCAGACATCCAACCAAGCAACTTGAGCTGGGCTCAGGACCTGGAGGGAAGAAGCAGCAGACAATTTTTTGCAGGTTCAGGCTGGATTGACCAGGAGGTCCTTATCCCAGTCCATGGGGGACTTTGCTTGTTTTTCTCCTTGTTAGAGGGGCGAGAGAGTGGTGTGTGGTGCTCAGCCATTGTCTGGGGCTGAACCATGACATCCAGGTAGAGGATATTACCAGAAGAATGGGGTGATGGTGGTGGGGTGGTTAGACTTCACAGGCAGAAAAGGTTTGGCATCTTGTTTGCTATGTCTTCTTTATGTGAAGGTTTCTTCCCCTTCCCTCCAAAGTGACCAGTTCCACCACTTCCTGGACAACTTGTACTTTCTTACTACTACCAGGATTGGCTTCACCCTGGGCTTGACCATGAGCCAGCACGGTGCCCTTGTCGCAACAGCAGCCAGCTGTGTCCTGGGCTGCGTTAGACAAAGCATTGCCTGCAGGTGGAGAGAGATGATCCTTCTCCTCTGCTCGGCACTGGGTGGGCACACCTGGAGCACTGTGTCTAGTGCTGGGCTCCCCAGTGCAAGAGACATGAACACACTGGAGAGAGTCCAACAAAGGGCCACAAAGACGCTGGAGGGACTGGAGCATCTCTGTAATGAGGAGAGGCTGAGAGTGTGGGGGCTGTTCAGCCTGGGGAAGAGATGGCTCTGGGTGTCTCAGCAGACATGAATCCCTGAGGGAAGGGGCAAAGAGGACAGAGTCAGGCTCTTCCCAGAGGTGTCTACTGATGGGACAAGGGGGAATGGGCACAAGCTGAGACACAGAAGGGTCATTCTGGACATCAGGAAACACTTCTTGAAGGTGAGGGTAACCGAGCACTGGGACAGGTTGCCCAGGGAAGTTGTGGAGTTTTCATTTTTTGATATCTTGAAAATTTATCCGAATACAGTTTTGTGTGACTTTCTCTGTGATTCTGGGACTCTGTTTAGGCTTCCCTAGTTTGGGGAGCAGGATGCAGTCCCTAGGAGGGGCTGCTTCCACCCTGCCCACATGCTGGCAGACCAGACCTGCAGCACCATCTCCTCCATCAGAATCTCCAAAGGGGACCTGGTTTCTTCTTCCCTCTATATTCTGTCCATTTTCTGTGGAAACCATACTGGCCAGGGCCAGCTGGGACCAGAGATCACAAGCTGAAAAACTTGCAAAGTTTTTCACTGGGTTTCAAAGCTTCATGGAGTCCCTAAGATATTTGTTTGCCACCTTATGTGTCAAAATAGGGTTTTGGTTAGGTGATGGGAAGCTGGGGCTTGGCTCTTACCCCTTCCTAGAGCTTGTGTCCTCGGAGTGTGAAGCCACAACTCATCTGAATGCCATGAAGGCTTGTGGGACAGTTCAGATTGCCACAGAATTTGTTTCATTAATCAGTGAGATTTCTCCTCACTGTACCATCTCTGCTGCTGTGTCATACACTCAAGGTCTTCTGAAGGACTGGCTAGACTCTTGGTGGTAATGCCACAACTCACAAACCTTCCTGTGGCCACAGATGCTTCACGTTGATGCTTGCATGGGAACTGACCTTTCCTAAAGCTGAATTTAGAATGAGTTTTCAGCATGAGTGCATAAAAAGAAGACTGCCTTCCTTCCTTGGGTGGGTCTCTTTCCCCTTCAGCCGCATACCTTTGTTTGCTCATGGGTATTAATGTTCAGAAGAGATAATATCCCCAAGCCATCGGTTGGCGTCAAAGCAGAACAGTTTCCCTGCTGGGCTGCAGTAAAACCAGGCACTTTTGAACCTAAAATTTCAGGATTTGTAAGCTCTCTGACTCCCATTTGCATTACCCACTAATTAGATAATTTCCACACATCAAAGAGTGATAGAAAGATGACATGGACTTGTGGTCTGCAGATGTCTTCTGGACTAAGGTGGTGCTGCTCACTGGTGGGTCTCAAACACTCCACTGAGCAGACACTAGCCAAGCCGTGGAGTTGAAGGGCCAATGCTGAAGCAAACAACCTCTAAAGTGAGATCAGCGTAAGAAACGAAGGAGGATGTTTACAGTAAGTGCAAACAAGATATTTGATCATTTCTGAGGTGAAGTGTCCTGCTGTCCCTTTTAGGATTTGTGTTGCTTAGACAGGTGAGTCCCCTTTGCTGAAACATTCAGCTCCTGCCACTGCACAGAGAGCTGAAACCCACAGAAACGAGGCTCCATTCAGCTGCCCACACAGAACTGATTTCAGGCTCAGGAGATATCCTTATTCTTAGGGCTCTGAAGGCACTAATATACCTTAATGGCCATGACCAGCCTCACCTGGGGCCTCTGTCCCTACCCATAGGCCCATGAGCTATATTTAAGCTCAGCCTGGGGCATTCAGCTTCTGAGTTGTTTCAGAAGTGTGGTGGTCTTTATCTCTTAATACAGATATTTCTCTGGGTGTGAACAATGTAACAAAGCTGAAATGTAAACTTGAAGCACTGATGCCAGCAGGAGAAATGTTTCAGTTCATAGGAGATGGAAGGTAGTTCCCTCTGGGAAACATCTCACATGGGAATCGGTTAAAATAACACCATTTAATACCTTAAAAGCTTTCAAAATATCTTCAGTGATAAGTTTTGCAGATTAACAACAGGTTGTCAGAAATTAATTGGTTTTCCAATTTGCAGTTTTTTCCTAATAGTTTACTGGATCAAGTTTGAAGGGGCGTCTGATGTTTGTTGTCTTCTACTTACTGGTGTTTACTGGTCTGGAGAAGCTGGCTCCTGCCAAGTCACAGGAGGTTTTTGTTTTGCGGCCTCTCATTTTGCTGGAAAAGTACATAGGAGGTTGTTTTAAAGTGGAGATTTTCAAAGTTTTTTGTAACTTATCCTACAAATAGACAGCTAGCACCCATCCCTATCTTGAGTAAGACTTTCTCAATATAATCCAGAACACTTTTCAATTGAATAATGCCACAAACTGCTGAAACCCACCCAAGTCTGCAAAACCAGGGAAAGCTCATGGTTCAGTTTGTATTGTCTGTGGATTTGGGGAGCTGTTGAAGTGATGCATGAGGTGTCATCTGTCGTGTCCTTGGGAAGGTTTTCTCACTGCTTGCCTGATGATGGGGGTGTGATTTGGGGCAGCATCGATGTCCCCTCCAGTGCCCTGCGCCAGGGAATGGTTAGGCTTTCTGTCCTGTGGACCTTCAGGCAGCAGCTGTGCTGGTGGTTCCTGAAGATGGAGGAGATGACACTAAGTCTGGTCCTTGCAAATACAAGGTGGGGTGGCTGTGCTGAAGCAGATTGGATGCCACCAGTGTGTCTGCTAAGGTTCTGTGACTGAAAGCTGGTGCTCCCTTGCCCTGGGGATGAGCCCTGATGGGTTGGGAGTCTTGGGTGGGGATGGGCAGCTCTCAGTGCTGCAGGTAAGCTCTGGACTTGCACCAGAATCTCCTCCCTTCTCCCTGGCACCTTCCAAGACAGCTGCACCCCCCACTCTCCTTGCAACAGAAAATAATACAGCTTCTTCCCTCCAGAGCAGGGTCCTGCATTGCCCTCCAGCCTGCCCCAGCAGGAGGGTTCAGCTTGGACATTTACCCTTTGTCTCTAGAACAAGAGGTCTCCTTGGGGGAAGGAGATCTGTGCTGGTCTGTCAGGCTGGACTCCAGATAGCAAAACCCATTGCAGGCTGTGAGGAGCGTTTCCAAGGTCTGAGAGCCGCAAAGGATGAGATACAAATTCTCCTCGTGTAGCTGCGTGTGCCGTTTGCTGCGGGAGGAAATGTCTTCACTTTCTCAGCCAGTGCTCTGCCCTGAAGCATGAGGGCTGTGAGGTGCTGCAGCTGTCTCTGAGCCAGTGACAGCAGATACTACATGTGGAGACACCAAAATAGTTAATCTTTTGTTGGAAATGACTCTCTGAGGTGTCACTGCAAAGGAGGAGATCAAAAGAGCACAATAAACATATCAAATAAAATGGGAGATGAAGGGAAGTTGCTATCAGAGGGTAGTTATCAAACAAAGCGTGGAGATCTTTTCATCTCTGGAAATTCCCTGTACTGCAGAGACCGAGTCACCAGGTGGAAGTCAGGGGCCATGGTGTTTCTCACAGCAGCTCTGCTGCCCCTGGCAGAGCTGTGCTCATTGCCCCTGGGAAAGGAACTGTCTCGTTGTTCACGTTGGCTGTGAAAAGTGATGTTGGATTTGGGAATGTGACTTAATTGGTGTTTTTACTGTATGTCTCCTAAAATACAATTGGTTTATTGTTCTTCCCCCTTATTGATTCTGTTTGTGTGAACTTTGTGACTCTTTGCTAGGCTGGAGGAGCTTGCTGGGCTCTCCTTGTTGGTGGTGGCTTTTCCCATGCCTGCTTGATCATGTCTCTGCTAACCCCCAGGTAATTTCCTCTGGATGAGGTGCGCTGGCAGCACTGGCACATGTTTTGTGCTGGGTACAGAGCAAGCCAGTGCAGAACAGTGCCCACATCTGCATGTGGGGCTTGAATTCAGAGCATCCTTCTGTCTTGAGCAGCACTGCAAAGCCCTGCATTTCCTGGGGTTGTGGACTTGGATGTGACTCCTGTCCTCCTGGGTCAGCTCCTGGCCTGCACTGGAAGTGGGTTAAAAAGCCAGGAGATGCACCAGCATCTTCCCTCTATCTTTACCTAATTTTTTTTTAGGTAGGTGGAGGCATTTGGTAGTTTTAATTTTTCTCTTCTATCTGGGTTTTTTGGTTTGTTTTGGGTTTGGTTTTTTCCTTAGCCATGATGGAGCCATGAAATCTTCATGGTATAACCACAGTGCTGTACTGTAATGTGTGCTGAGTGTAGGGTCTGGATGTCCTGTGTGTCCAAGGTGCCCTTTTGTACACCCTCCCTGTCCCCTGTTTGTCCCATTGAAATGATTCTTTTGTCCCCTTTCCTCAGGTAGCAGGGACTGGAACAGGCTGTTCGTGTGAGGTAGTGCACATGAGTTAAAAATAAACCTTGCAGAATGCCTCAGTAGGAGTGTTTGGGATGGGAACTACTCTTCATGGAGGAGACATAATCAGATCTGAAGGGAGTAGAGCTGGGAATGGTTTCCATATGGAGATTTTTTTTCCCCATCAGCTGTCTGAGCCCTGGCATGATCTGAGATCTGTGTATGGTGTCTGAGATCTGTCCCATATTGGGGATTCATTAACTACCACCATCACTGTGCAAACTCTATTTTAAATAGGGGACATTCACTGCTTTTGCAAAGCCAACACAGGGAAATCACCTGGATATGATGGGAGATGTTCCTGGTGCAGGGGCTGCTTATGAGAAGTGTTGATCTTGGATAAGTCTTGGATATCCAGACAGTTTTGGCAAAGAAGAGGTGTGGCTCATACTCAGTGCTGTCACAAGACCTGTGCTGGAGCAGCAGATCAAGCGAAGAACCTGACTAGAGAGGCTCCTTCAGTAATTGACACCCAGGCCTGTATTGGTAGCCTGAAAACACCCAGTGGCTTTAGAAACCCCTCTGTTATCTCCCATCAATGTCCAACACCAAGATGCACATGTTTAGGTGTCCTTATCTGCAAGTTCAATCCCACCTCTGATGAGGACCTTGTAGGATGGCCAATGGAGAGACCAGGGGGCCCGAGGAGAGAACAAAGCTTGCCCAGCCCACGTCAGTATGAAGGAGCTATGTGTATGGTCCTGGATACCTACTTTATGGGAAGCTCTGCCCTAAGCCCACAAGACACTCCACATGTGGTGAGCTAGACAAATGCACAAAGGTGTCTCATTTCCTTCTACATTTATGCATGTGCTGCACAGAGTGGCAGCTTTTGGAAACCCCTTTGGAGCTGGAATTCCCAGAGATGTTTGAGTATGTTGGTAATTACCCCAGGGCCTTGGGCAGCTAAAGGAGGACCCACCAGACTTGGGATGGAACTTTCAGACTGGGGACATCTGGGTGAGTTCATACAATTTGGGACCAGTAGCAGAGAAGATGGAGGAGATGGACTGTGGGGCTGTTGGGAAAGGGGGTTCTTGGGGGTCAAAGCACATTTGGTAGAGCTGTGGGGATGCATCAGGAAGGCAGAGGATTAGCAAGGTGGGACCAAGGCTTTCACAGTGAGGAAGCAATGTGTTTGGAAGCACTGTGTCTGGGAGGAAAGCTGGGCAGGACTGAGCTAAGGTTAGTCAGAAAACCACCAGGAACTTGAGAAGCTTAAGCTGCTTTGAGACTGGGGATTTTGTCCCTTCAGGGTTCTGTTTGTAGCTGGTTTAGCTTTGATATTTAATCCCTCATTTTCTTTTCTTTCAAACCCTGTGCCTGCGTTTGAGGTTAATTCCTACACAACAGCAGCCATCACCCCGAGCCACGTACAATGCATGCTCAAACAGGTCACGATGGAAGCAGTGCTCAAGCACTTGGTCACAAGCTTGGGTTTGGGGATGAGGTGGCACATGAAACTGGGCGGACAAGCAACTCCTGACCTGGAGATGTGCCCGGTCATGAGGGAGCAGCTCAGGTCCTAGTGGGAGGTGTGGGGGCAGATCCAGCCTTTGCCAACAGGACCGCCATGAGGAGATCTGCAAGGGAACATATCACAAAGTCATAGTGATAAGAACTCCGCAGGGAAAATTAAGTCTCTTGAAGCGAGGTGCCACCCAAAACCAGTTCCTCCTGCCCCTCTCCCTTTTCTGCAGGATATCTGAGAATTCACCTGAGCCCAGTAAACATCCAAGAGACAACCCAACTGATGAGCCAAGCAAGTATGTAATTACCTAGGTGCTTTCAGAGTGGGTCACACCACCCACTCTGAGAACACAGCATGCTGCACAAGGATGGGCTCCAGGGCCCCTTGCAGCTGCCTGGTTGTGCACCTGGGTGCTTTCATCTGCCTGCTCTCCAAGGAGAGGGCTTCCAGGTGCTTTCCAGTGGAGCTGGGGCTTTGTTGCTGCCTGTCCTGATGATGAGCCCTTTGGGATGGGTTCTTCAGCAGATCTTCAGTGTGGTTTGCCACATGCTTCTGGGAGTCCCCTGACATAAGGCTGTCATTGGTGCTGGACCCAGGCTGTAGGTCCTATTCAAGCATGCTGAAGACACCACAAACTGAGGAGTGTCCAGGAACTTGTTTAGAAATTAGGGATGGGTTTTTTTTAATTTCTAAAAATACAAAATCATGAAAATCTATTCAGAAATGCAACACAGCATGCTTGCACAGGAGGGATGTTCAGCAGGATAAAACCAGGAGTTGTGTCCTCCTGGAAGAAGTGGCAATCCTGGTGTTTGACATACAAGAAAGTCGTGCTTGGGGTCTGTGACAGTCCAGCTGAGCACTTCAGCAAGTGAGCTCCTTCTGGGGAAGGAGGGGACAGACTGTCTGCAATAAGCCGTAGTATCACATGCCATTCTACAACACCCTCTCACATTCCCGAGATGGCATCTGCAACGATACGGATGCGAACTGACTTGTCTTTGTGGTTGGTATGGTGTCAGGGCCTGAGCAGGTGCTGAGATGGGGTTAGGACCACACAACTGGGGAGAAGTAGGGATGGATGAATAGCTGAGACTCTTCACCTCTGCTCAGATGTGTGTGGATCTGATACATGGTGTTGATTTTGCTCATGCAATTTCTTGTGTATGCCTTGGGAGAAGGCATCAGACTACAAGCAGGTGGATTTGGTGGCCTGGGTCTGTTAAAGCAAGTCTCTTTTCCTAGCCCCCTGTAAGATAGTGCTGTAGAGGCAGGATTGTTCATTGATATCCTAAAAGCAATACGTGGGTTAGTACTTGAGGGACTGTGAGAGCTAATTCATGGTAAGGTCCATTTCCCAACAGTGAGTGGAAGTGACGTTGCTTACCACAACATCCTTTTCATGACAATAAAGCTCTGGCTTTGAGTATTGAAACTAAGAACACTTGCAGCTGAAGACTGTCCCTAAATTGCCTCTCGAGATGCAGGTGCCAGGGAAATGCAGGATGTTTGGTCTCATCCCGAGGAAAGGGGTGTGTTTGGTCTGGAGCGGAGCCATCAGCAGTTTCTCTATCTACTCGAGCCACCCCTTGTAGCTCTGCAGCCTGACATGATGCACAGGGGTTGACCTAAAGTGGCACGGGTGGCAGGAGGGAGAGCTTGATACCTTCAATGCATGGAGTGGGTCTAAGGGGGTTTGTCCTTCACCATTGCCCTTAATGGTGGAGATGATAAAGTGACAGGAAGACAAGCAGAGGGAGGACATGCAGAAGCCTTTATTGCTTTTGGAGCAAATTATTGTCCCCTCTGATAGGAACCTGAGCATGATTCTGGGGATAGCTTGCACAAGAAAGTCCTCATCCATTTCAGGCTGTGTGGATGAAATTGGTCTAGATGTGGTCCTTTGAACCTTGCACAGTCCTCCAGCCCTCTGAATTCCACACTTGGATTCCTTGCACATGCACGTGCCCCTTTGCAACACGCTAGTGTGCTGCACACACAGCTCTGCACTGTGACACTGCCGGGACATCATTCCAGGCACTGTGAATGCGAGAGAAGCATAAGAAATGTCTGTGGTATCTTCTGGCCCCAGGAGGTGCAGTGGGGATGTGCACGAGTGTGGTCCAGCCACGAGGAGGCTCTGCACTGCTGGGACCTGGGGTCAGTGTTCGGTCTCTAGCATGGTCACTTGGGTCTGTTAAAGCAGGTCACAAGGGCATTGGGGAGGGGAAACACTGGAGAAGGGATAGAGGTAACAGGAAAAAAATGGGGTGTCAAGGATGTTAGGGGGCTTAGAGAAAAGCAGAGAAGAAACAATGCCCTCATCCCTTTTCTTTATCCCACTTAAAGATGACGCAATGTGAGAGTTGGTGGATCGTGACACATGGGGAGAACACAATACAAGTGAAGGGAAGAGGTGATGCTAGTTGGTCACCAATCTCCTTGAGACCCATGCAGCAAGGTATGGGGAAAAGAAAGAGTTAAAAGAGCAAACGTGGCCCCTGCAGACCCTTGGAGGGGAAGGAAACCCTTTGCTGTCAGGGAAGCACAAGTACTGAGCCAGATGGAGGCTGTTAACACAATCTGCTTGATTTCCCATCCCCTACAGTGGATCTAAGGTGGCTAGATGTTGGCAGCGAGTTGCACAGTCTTTGTGAGTGGTGTGAAATAGTGCTTCCTTTCACTTGCTTTAAGCCTGTGCCAGGATATCTCTAGACCTTCCAGTTCCTGCAGAGTGGGAAGGCTGTTGGCTGTCCTATGGCCCAATTTTGTGTTGTCCAGAAGCACAAACCCTTGATCTGAATTGGCCCCATCTGCAGGAAGTTGTTGCATTGTGGCTGACAAAAGGATGGCCACCCCAATGCCTGGAGCTGCCATGGATCTGGCTTTTCACATCCTGGGTTGTAGGTGTTTTCTGGGAAAATGCATCGTGCCAAAGTTCTGATGATAAGCTGGGCTCTTGGTTTCCTCTGCAGCACTGAGGAGGTGGCTGGGATGGAAATGGTGGTGAGGTTGACCATTCAGGAAGCCCACATGCACCTGAGATCCCTGCCAGATGCTGGCTGAGTTCAGGCTAACCTGAGTCCTTCCACCAATGTTACCCCTGGGAAAACCAGACCCTCTTGTTGCCCCATCTTCTTTAGGTTATGGATACTAAATGTCCAGCTTTGAGAAGCAAAGTTCCTGCTGGAAGCATGCAGGGAAGCCAATACAATCACCTGGCAAACTTCCCTGGCCAAGTTTCACACCTAGAATAAATAAAAACATCTTCCTTCCTGCTCAGGCAGCCTCCAAGGAGCTGCTTGCTCCTGCCACAGACACTTTTTGTTCTTTCCAGGAGAAAACTTGTTTCCTCTGGAAAGTTCACATGGTGAAACCTTTTATTTGAGACTGGTCTCCTTGACTGTGGTTCTGGCCGACGGCTGGGAACAAAGAATGCTGGTCCCTCTCCTGTACTGACTGCATGTTTAGCTCAGGAGGTCCATGCATCTGTCACTAATCAGGGTTCCACTGGGAAAAAAAAAATAAAATGGAGAAACCTCACAAACAGCTCAGGCTGAGGAGAGAATTCTTCCTACTCTCCCAGTGTGGGCTTTCTTTGGCTTTTTGCAACCCAGTGTCTGGTTGTTATACCAACAGCTATGGAGTCAGGTGTGAGTGACAAGGTCCTCTCTGTCTTACTTCTGAAACCCTATTTGCAGGCTTGCTGGCTTCAGAGAGGTAGCTACCCACAGATGCCAAGTTAAGTGGTCCTTAATTCTAGTTTGCTTAGAAAGAATGATTATTTGCAGGAGAGGATATAAACTCTGGCGAGGAACTCATTTAAGCTTCAGAACAAATCCATAAGTAAATAATCCACTACTCCGCTCCCACAGAGAAATGTTGCAAGACAACCAGGTGCCCCACCCACTCTCCCACCATCTGCCTGCCTTTCCCTTGCCCTGGTTTCTCTTGATGATCCCCATCCCACCCAACTCATTTCAGCTGCTGAGGTGTAGCTACGAAGTGCTGCCGATAAGATTAGAAAGGCTCAGCAGCTGCTGGTGCTCTGGCCATGAGAGAAAAATGGCGTTTCCCCGAACTGGCTCCTTGCACTGGCGATAAGGAGCCTGGGAAGTTGCTGTGCAGAGCAGACCTCGTTACCTGGGCAGAGGGGGACTGTCCTTAGCAGGTCTCTGGAGGGGGGTTGTGCTCACAACTCGTGGGAATGCTGTTTCAATATTGACTCAAGCACAACTTGATGGGGTGGCTGATGGACCTGTGCTAGGTTAAGTATGATTAATCTTAATTCATATTATTATAATATTTTATTATATATTATAATTCACCCTTTGCAAGGAAACACTGTGATTGGAGCCCTGGTGTGAATTTTTCCAGCTGCAGCTGTGGGTGAATGAAGAACTGCCATTGCTTTTCTGTCATTCCCCTTAATCTCTCTGCTCCTTTGGGTCTTCTGCCCCATCCAGGACCATGAGGCTGTCGTGTAGGCAGGTCTCTGGTGGTTCTGCCCTTGCTTCAAGCATTTTTCCTATCCCATTAGGTATCCTCTGCAAAAATACTTCTTCCTGAAGCTTGACTACCCTCTGAAGCAAGTCTCTGTGCTGCTGTCCCTGATCTGAGTGGTTCTCCAGCTGGGGTCAGAGAGGAGGACAGGTTGGGGGCTGCAGAAGGTAGGAACAGGGCTGTAAAAGCTTGTGGAAATGAGTGTCAGGAGGATGGATCCAGGCTCTTCTCAGTGATGGCCAGTGATAGGACAAGGGGAAATGGTTCCAAACTGAAACATAGAAAGTTCCACCTTAATATAAGGAGGAACTTTTTCACTGTGAGGGTGACATTACTGGAACAGGCTGCCCAGAGAAGTTGTGGAGTCTCCTTCCTTGAGATACTCAAGACCAATCTGGACACATTCCTATGTGATCTACTCTAGATGATCCTGCTCAGGCAGGGGGGTTGGACTGAGTGATCTTTCGAGGTCTCTTCCAGCTCCTAATATTCTGTGATTCTGTGAAATATCCATCTGGTCATTGTTTCCCACTCTCCTGGCTCCACTTCTCCTCTTCCTACAGATTCCCTCACCTCTGGTGTCCTGGTGGGAACAGGTCATGGTTGAGCTGGAAGCTTGTCCATACAGAGTGAACTGTTTGCAGTACCTGCGGCATGCAGCCAGTGGAGTCACCTGTGCTCACCATATAAGTCCTCCTTCTGGTCCTTAGATGGATGTGGACCAGGTCTGGCAGACCTGGACAGGCTGTGTCTGAGGCTCTCGGGGCTCTCTGAGCAGCAGAGCAAATGTTCACCCATCGGGGGTGTCAGCAGAAGGATATGGTGTCTTGCCATCATAACCTGGGCTTGCCTAGAGGGGAAGCAAGCTGGAGGACATTGCTCTGCAAAGAGGGTTCATCCTCCCTCCTTCCCGGGGCTGCTCTCCTTCAGTGCTTCACTCCTCATTTGGGGAGGCTGTGCAGCTTCTTCTGCATTGTCTCTTTACCCATCTCCTCACACTCCTCTTGCACCCAAACAGAAGTGTCTTCACAGGCAGCCCAAAATGCGGCCTGTGCCCCCAGTCTGGGGATACTTGGTCTAGGAGAGACAGACCAAACAAGTCCTGGAGATAGTTTGTGAATGCATCACATCCTGATCACAGAATCACAGAATGGTGGGGGTTGGAGGGGACCTCTGGTAATCACCTAGTCCAACCCCCTGCTGAAACAGGATCACCTACAGCAGGTTGCACAGGGTTGTGGCTGGGTGGGTTTGAATGTCTCCAGAGCAGGAGACTCCACAGCCTCTCTGGGCAGCCTGTCCCAGGGCAGAGTGAAGAAGTTTTTCCTCACATTGAGAGCGACGTGCCTTGCTTTGAGCTGTCAACTCCAATCAGAGCAGCGCCTGTGCTTTCAGATCAACCATTCCTCCCCTTCTGGGGGTACATCCTACTTACTCCCTGCTCCTTAGTGGTCACTGGCTGCAGGCACTGCTGTTGGGGACCTTGCAGAGGCTTGGGGCGACAGATTCATGGTTGTGTGGCATACAGCTCTACTGCACCACACATCAGCAAGGGCTTTGCTGTCCTGCTCCCACCAGGAACTGCTTGGCTGCAGAGGCACAGCACAGTTCTAAAGCAGGATGTGGGCTGTTTTCTTTTCAGGGTGGACACCCTAGTAAAAATAAACCTTCTGAGATAAACCTTGCTGCTGTTCACCCCTGGATCATGGCTTCAAACAGCCCGAGGTTATCAGGTTCAACCTGACTGTGGGTGGCAGATGAGCCAAATCTGGTCATGTCCGGCACTTGTTGGCTGATCAGGGGTGAAGTCAATTGGTAGCTCCTCCATGTGCCTGATGGATGGATGCTCCCCTTGCATCTCTACCCCATTGGCAGGACTGCCAGTCCAGTCCATGCAGGGGGTTACGGGCTGACTCGGTAGCAGTTTGCACAACCTCCCTGTTTTCTCTCCAGGCTGCCTCTGCCACAGCCTGGCAGCACCTCACTTCTAAACACATACCAAACCCAGTCACCTTGCAACCCCTCCCCCCCCCCAAATGGCAGCTTCATCCTTGCAGCAGAGCATGAAGGACACATTTCCAGCATGCCACCGACTTTCTACGAGACACGGGCCTGTTGCAGCCATTACCTGCCTCAGTTTCCCCATGCGTACGTTGGAGGTGGAAATTATTTAATGCCTATGCTCTTCAGCCCAAGATGGGTGGTCTCCTGCTATGCCAGATGTACTGCTTAGCATGTTGGGGGGCTTGGGTGTCCTGGGGACAAGGGGTGGCTGATGGATTACTGTATGGCAGATGGTAGCTCCTCCTGCAATGGTCACAGGTGATGTTGTTCAGCAAGCCAGCAGATCATTTTTCTCACCTTTCTGCTGCCAATCCCCATCTTTGCCAGCTCAGAAGGTGTCTGGCATCCCCACATCTCCAGACTGATAAAACACCTTGGTTCAAGAGAAGCCATTCAGATCTCTGCTCCAATTCAGTTTGAAGGCACAGCATGCAGCAGGTAGAGTAATATATTAAAAATAAACTAGGAAAAGGCTGCTGTGATGTCCCCTGCCCATGATTTCTGCTCATTTGTTCTGAGTATGCTTCCACTAAGGGATGTGAACATAGATGCAGCAAGGGAGCAGCAGTGACAGAGATGCCAAATGGTCTTCCTGCACTTGGTGATGCAGTGAAGGCATTTGTTCAGTATTGGTACAACCCTTACCTCTTTTTTGATAAAAAACCAATACCATCCCAAAAGGATTGAAAATAAACCAAGAACCCCAAAGAACCTGGGACCAGATGATCTTGAAGGTCCCTTCCACCCCAGCCTAAGTCAGTGTGAAGTGTGTTCCCATGGCTCAGTCCAGCACAGCAGCCATAGGATGTTGGAGGTGCCTTATGGTCTGCTGGCTCCCGGTTTTGGTGGGTCTCCCACAGGACCTGGGACATGTGCAGACGTTTCTGGTATCACAGAGCATTTTTATTTTACCAGGCATCTTACAAGGAGACAGATGACCTCTAAGTCCCAAAGTCTGTGCTCTGCGAGCCAACTCTGGGGTTGAAGTCATCAGCTGCTTCTGGTAGCTTCTCATATCTGAAAATTTTAGGTAGAGTTGGAAGAAACAGCAGCAGAGGGAGCTGGTTGGCCTGTGGATGGTTGAAAATCGTTGCTTAAAAGGTGTTCTTGTTTCACTGAGGAGCACTTCAAGGGCTGAGCAGAAGTTGGCCCAGAAATATTGCACCCTGTGGCTATCACTGGGCTGGATCCTGTATGTTGAGCATGAAAACGACCTTCTATGCTTGGAAGGAAATGCAGTAGACAGCGGTGGGATGGCAGAGTCTGACCCAGGAGCTGCTTGAAGGCAGCAAGAGCCAGGCTGTACTCACTCCATGAGTACAGAAATTCCATCAGCCCAGCCCGTACTCGATAAATAAACCCCAACACGCGTTGCTCCTGCTGAAGGGCCACCTTGGAGCCAACACTTCCAGCATTAGGGCTGAATCTCACCGGGACCTTTCAAAGGGGAAGGAGTGTCAGACATGGGAGGTGATTGTATTTCTGCCTGATTTAGCTTTGCAGGGAAGTAATCCTTCAGTTTCCCCTGGGAGGGATATGATCCTGCAGGAAGGGCATCCTCTGGAAACATGGGTCCGGATTTGCCGGGTATCCCAGACAGTGGTGTTTTGTCTCTGCTTGAGGAGGGGGCTGCCTGAGCTCCTCTAGACTGGGCTTTTCTTCCACTTCATTTGAAAAAGCATCTGAGCTAAAGACAGGTCTCTCCTCTGCAAGCACAATCTGTATTGGATTCTCTCCCTTTCAGAAAGCAGATGTCAACAGTGATCTTAATTTCCCATCATTGAAATGTCCTTTGATTTTATTTTGATTCTGTTATCTTTTATAATCACTTATGTTAAATTACAGAGTGGAAGGATTGCTTCACAATTAAGGAAGATGTTTGTGGCTTGGGAAAACAAAAAAAAAGAATCCATCCCCTGATTCTACTCTAAATCTGAGTCATCTCAATATATTTTTATACATTAATTGTTGATCTTTCAAGATTTATGTCCTTGAAATGAATAGCCATTCGGTCAAGGGGCTGTATGTATTTTAGGAGTTGGCTCTCAATCTGTCCTTGTCTTTCCTTTGCCTGTAATAATTCCACGTTGCAGTGACTGAGGATAATTTCCCCATCTCCTGGATTTGTCCATATCTGCTGGAGATGCTCAGGGGTCACTGGAGCTCCCACTTAGGCAGCAAGGCCACATGCAAAGAGCATCCCCTTGGTCACATCCCCTGATGTGGCTGTTACTGCCCATCACATGGTGTGGCCCAGATGCCCCTAAGTCCCACCACGGACACATCAAGTAGTGCCACAGGCAGAGATTCACCAATGGTTACAGCTGCTGTGGATGTTCCCTTAAGTGCCTTATTGGGAAGATGATGAGGCTTCTCCAAATGCAATCACAACTCCAAGTTACTGGTGTGCTCTTAACTAATAAACTTGCAGCTGCAGACTAGAAAGCTCTGTAATCATGTAAAGTTGCTTTCTTATGGGTGAGAATGCATGAGCCTGTGGTTGAGATTTGCTTCCTTTCCCCCTTCTCCTTGTTTCTTAAGGCAGTGAGTAGGAAACTTCTGGGAAGCTGAGGATTCTGCTTGATGGGAGCTGCATGGACGTGGTGGTGCTGGGTGGGGGAGGGAAGGCAGGAGCATCCTTCCCTGGCTGTAGCAGTATCTCTTTTTGAAGTTCAAATGGGATTTGATGCTGGTTATTGCTGCAAGTTAAGATTATAGGGCAGATGGAAATGGAGTCTCTCTGGGACACCATGAAAGCTTCCCCACTGTGGGCTTCACCCAGCAGGTCACTAAGCCTGCCCCAGTGGTGCCATGTTCCCCCTTCCCTGGAAAGGAGGACGCTCAGCATCCCAAGGAAAGGTGTACCATTCAGTGAGGGGAGGAGTGGGCTGGGAAATGGGGCTTCCTGCCACGAGCCTGGTAGGACCCCATCCTTTCATTCACATTGTCTGAAGTATCTAGAGATGGAAGAGCCCAAGCCCAGCCTAAGACCTCCCTTGGGATAACACCAGAGAGCAAAGAGCTCTCCTGATGTGTGGGAAAGCCTTCAGTGCCTCCAGGTGGAGAAATCCTGAGTGGTCTGTGAGAGATATCCAGGGAAGGGGCTGCTCCTGCAGCAGAGAAGGAATCAAGTGGGACACCTGGGGTGCAGTGCCATGTGGAATGGGGCTTGTGAGGTGACAAAATGCAAAGTGTTAACTGGTCTACGTGCAGGAAAGGCCACCTCTCCCTGCCAGGAACACCCCACCCATGTCTTTCTGGGGGCTGCGCAGCAAGACGAGCTGACGTGAGGCATTGCAGGGAGCACATTGTGAGTGCAGTGCTGTGAGCTACCAAGCCCTCTCCAAGGAGACCTCCAGGGTCAGCAGCACAACGGGGTCGTGTCCCTCCCAGTTACGCACGTGCAGAGCTGGAGGCTGTCCCTGTACACTAACAGGCTTATCCTGATGTCAACCCGGGTGACCACGAAGCGAGGGCCAGGATGTTCCATCTGCTGCAGCCTTGCCTGGCCGAGGTTGGGTTTCCAGGGGAAGGAAGAAAAACATCCCTAGAGCCATCTGATGTGCAGCGTGTGCAGAGGCTGTGGGCGACGGACGGACGAACAGTTGGAGTCATATCTACGTGGCTGAACCAACACCTTTCCATCTATAAAATACAGCACTTTCATGCAGCACATGCAACACAGGCACATGGCTGCCCAGCAGTTATAATCCACAGGACTGCAACTCCAAAGCTGAACTTGAACTCTAAATTCAATCAAAAATACATCTTTGATCTGCATTTGCCTCTGTGAGGTTTGGCCTTAACTGGGACTTCTGTGTTTGTTCTGAATTATTTGTAATTTTTTTTTCCCATACAGACTTTTTTCAGTATCCTGCTTCAGCTTGAACAGTTTTGTGTCTCAGTCTGGCTCATCCAATTAATTGGCACCTATGAGAACAAGAACTTACAGCCTGACAGTACTTAAAGGCAGTGTATAGAGAGGAGGGAAATTCAAGGCCAGGTTGGATGGGCCCCTGGACAACCTTGTCTAGATGCAGACCTGGAGGATGGTGTCCCTGTCTGTGGCAAGAGGGGGTTGGAACTTGATGATGAACAAGAGGGGGTTGGAACTTGATGATGAACTTGGGGTTCCTTCTAACCCAGACCAATCTGTGAGTATTATGGCTGAAGGTTGTGGAACATCCTATATGGCTGAGGGTAGTCCCTCTTTCATCTGTGCCTCATGCCATTGAATAGTGGCTATAGAGGTACTGACCTGCACTCAGAAGGCACCAGGCTTCTGCAGCTGTGGCTTCCCATGGTGTTGGTCTCATGAGAAGATGAAGTTTGATAGTATGAGAGTTTCCAGGGAATGTGTTGTGTCCTCCTTACAAGGCAGAGTGAGTTGCAACCCTCAAGCCTGGATATCTGTGGGTAACTGCAGCCAGGTCCAAGGATGAGATAATGAGGTGCCAGATTAAGGTCAGGGCTAGCTAGGAGGGAGCATCTCTTTCCCATCACGGTTGCTGGATGCTTGGAGGAATTAAAAAGGACACAGGAACTGTGGGATAATGTGGTGGTCTGAGGGCAGACGCCTTGGACAGGGGAAGATCTTCAGCAGCTACAGCTCTATGCACTCCTGTCTCTGCTTCTCTTCCTTTCATGTTTGAACTGGAAAAAAAAAACAACCCACAAACCAAAACTTGAGTGCAAGAGGATCCTCTGAACGCCCTGCCAAGTGGAGCATGTAGGCCAAGACAGAGGCTATGTCACAGGGCCATTCCCACAGCACCTGCCTGTGACGGTGTTTGGATCTCAGAGGGGGCTCCTTGGGTCTCTGAGCCAAAAAACAGACCCCTATCCCAAGTAGTCCCCTTTACAAAAGCTCTGAGCTGCTTCAACCCTCACAGCAGTTAAAGAGTAAATGACATTAAATAGGCACAAACAAGCACAGAGATCAGAATTCAAGACTTCACGGTGCTTCTGGCCTGACAGAGTCACAACAAAACCTTTTTTCAGCCCGCTCTGAAAGGGAAACCCACACAAGCGCCTTTTGCTATTCAGCCCAAACACAGGGCTGCTACTCATTTGAGCCCTCTGAATGTTTTCTTAGCTCTGGGTTCATCAGGCTGTGCCAAGAGCACAAACACTAAGGCCACTGGTTGTAGGTGGGCAGGAAATGACCGCAGCAGAGCAAAGTGTTTTCCAGAGCAGGGTAATCAGGACACGTCCCAATCCTCTCATCCTTTTTCTTTTTTTTTTTTTTTTTTATTTCCTGTGGCAAATGAGGAGAAGTGGATGAGGGGACATCCTGGAGTCTGCTCAGCTTCCTCCTGCAATTTCTATTAGGGCTTTGGCTCAGTCTGGTTGTTGAAGCCAGGCTGTTCATCCTTGTTCAGGTCCAGCAAGAGCAGGACCAGCATAGAAACCTTTCATCTGAGCCACTGGATGTGGGCTGGAGCCCTGGTCAAAGTAGATCCAAAGCCCAAATGCTGGTTTGGAAACTACCCACTGCTATCTGTGTTGTCTTCATCTGCCAGGGAGCACGGCTGCTTTGGAGGAAGGCATGGGACTGGGATCCTGTCTTTGGGGTGCACAGCTTTGCTGTGTCTCAGTTTCCTCTCACTCTTAGCGCACCTGGCTGAGGTGCTGCATATTTCATGAACTGATTCAGTGGAGGAAGTCCTAAAATCAGGCTCCTTCCCTCTGCGTGATGTAACTGACGCCCTGATTCAAACCCTGGTCCAGAGAGGTGCATTCGGGAGACCCTGTGCAACCAGCCCTTCTGCAGTGCACTCAGAAAACCCATCCCAGGCTGTTTCTCTATGTCAGACTGCAACCAGCAGCAAGAGCAGGTCAGCAAACCATTTGGACTAGGAGGTAGATGTTAGCTGGTGCAGCTCAGCTGCAAGGCACAGCAGCCCCAAGGGGCTGGAAAGATGGTGAAGTCTCGCCAAGCCTGTGCTGTTGAGCTCCAAAACCACGTAGAAGTTTTAGCTCACCTCCGTGGTGTGGGCAGATTGTGCTGCCAGGGTCCTCAGCAGGGATGAAGCCATGAGGTGATGTCCCCTGGGACATCTGAGGCCATGAGAAAAAAAGTAAAGGGATTTTAGGTATTGCTCCCATTTTCTTTTCTGCTCAGGAGAAGACTTGGGCCCTTCTCCAAGTTTTTTGCAACCTTCAGGAAGTCCTGGAAGCAGGTCCAGAAACCCTTTTTGATTGCTTTGACTTTTAGCCCAAAGAGTATCAGCAAGAGAAACAGCTTGTCCTTATGGCTAGGTCAAGGAGAAAGGTTGTAATGTGTGCCTCTTGCTTGTCCCTGCAGTCTCTGTGCTTTCCCTTTTGTTACGAAGCGGAGGTTGCAACACTCGTTTTACCTTCCTGAGAGCCTGTGGTGTTCCCGGAGGTAAGTTCACACGTAGACCCAAAGCAGCGTATCTCCCAGCTCTGTGGCCTTTCCTCTGTTCTCTACCACAAAACAAGCTCCTTGTAGCCCACAGTCACCACTTTAGTACCTCCCCTTCTCCATCACCCTGGCCCATCCCAAGGAAACTCCCTCAGAAACACCCTCCTGCCCTCTGAATGCATTTCTGCACCCCCTTCCAGGCATCCCCACCTCGCAGCACTGCTCACTGTGGTGGTGCCGGTGCTGCTTCTGTGTGAATTAAAATCCCATTTTAGCTAACACCACAGGGATTTCAATTTCTGCCTCAAGAGCATGGGTGCAGCGAGGAGGGATGGCCTATGCCAGGAAATTCTTTGCATTTTCTTGGGCAATTTGTTGCTCTGTGCCTCCTCGCTGGAATGGGCTGTGACACGGCTTCTGTTTGTCGCAGCTGCTGGAGAACAGAGCTCTCATCGTTAGTTTCCTCCGTGGGTGAAGCTTGTTATTCTGGAAGGGAAGCTGGCATTTTCAGAAACCTGCTGAATTGGCATCCTGGACGCCAACACTCCCTCAGCCTGGATTAGGCAGTGATTAAGTTGCTGAAATACAGATCTCCAGCGCTGTTTTAGATACCCAGGGTCTCCTGCCCAGTGCATCCCTCTCTCTGTCCGCTGGTCATACCTCCATACTTGCAGAGCCTGTGCCACACCCCCAAGAGGATGTCCCAGACACCACAGCAAGTCTCAGATCAGAGCACACATCCATGTTTTGGTGACAACATCGAGCCTCTTGCCAGCACAGGCAGTAACAGCTGGAGAGCAATCCATCTGACCACACCAGGGTACTTCTTGCAGAGCCGGATCACTCTCTAGAGTCCCTTGAGTAAATCTCTGTAAACCACAACCAGTCTTGGACACCTCTGGCTAAATTCAGTTGAGATTTGCCGTACCATGCCCAGGACATCTGCAAGAGTTCAGAGGTATGGCAGAGGATACATGGGACACCCTTCCATGCATTTCCAGAGGGTGGGGTACCCAGAGATGTTCCGATCACGAATGGATGCCTACACTTAGGTAGCAGAGTCCCACCTCTAGATTCCAGGTAGACACCTAACACTAGTGGGGTTTTCATCTGTGAACTGAACCCCATTCCTGCTGTCTCAGTAGGACTTTGGCCACTCTGAGCCCTTAAAGAGAGGAAGCATTTCACAGGGCCTGCTGATACATCAGGCTCTTTCCTCCCTCTCGTGGTGTGGGTGACACATCCATGCTGCCACTGCCTTACAGATGATCTTCCAGCTCACTCACAAGTTGCATCCCTTTGGTAACCCATGTCATCCCAGAAGATGCTCACACCTGAATGCAATTTTGGTTTGCTATGGTGCAACAACTGGCAACAGAAGGTATTTCAGGTAACATCCTCCTGATGGGATGGGTCCGTGTATGATGTGTTGCTGGAATGAGTGGCTGTAAACATCCCACAGCTGATGGAAGCAGCTCAGAAGGAAGGCTCTGCTCTCTGGCCTAAAGCCTCTTTTCATGCACCAGGTGAGCTTGTTGTTGGTTACATCTCTGTTAGCTTTGCTGAATCATGATGGAGATTTGGGACCTGCCCTGGTAGAGCGATGCTCCCATAAAAGGGATATGGACACTGATGGAGGGGAAGGGCAAGCTCCACCAGGTGCCCATGTAACCATGTGAGCATGCAGAGGGAGTAGCAATAAATGCAAGTTTAGCTAAAAACTCTCAGTATTAGAGGTGGGGGAGGCTCTTTTCATTCACAGAATCCCAGAATCCCAGACTGGTCTGGGTTGGAAGTGACCCCAAGGATCATCAAGTTCCAACCCCCCCGCCACAGGGGGCATCCACCACCTCTCTGGGCAGCCTGTTTCAGCACCTCATCACTCTCTCCATGAAGGACTTCCCCTGATACCTAACCTAAACCTTCCCTCCTCCAGCTTCAATGCATTCCCCCTTGTCTTACCGCAATCTAACCTTGTAAAAATCCAATTCCCCTCCTGTCTATATGCTGCCTTTAAGTACTGGAAGGCTGCAATGAGGTCCCCTCACAGACTTCTCCGGGCTGAATAAGCCCAGTTCCCTCAGCCTGTCCTCATAGGGGTGGTGCTCCAGCCCTCTGATTCATGGCCTCCTCTGAACCCTCTCCAACAGCTCCACATCTCTCTTGAATTGGGGGCCCCAGATCTGGATGCAGTACTCCAGGTGGGGCTTCAAGAAAGCAGAGTAGAGAGGGACTATCCCCTCCTTGTCCATGCTGCCACCCCTCTTCTGATGGAGCTCAGGATACCATTGGCCTCTGAGCTGCAAGAGCACACTGCTGGTTCATGGTCAGTTTCTCATCCAGCAGGACCCTCAGGTCCTTCTCAGCAGGGCTGCTCTCAAAGAGCTCTTCTCCCAGCCTGTATCTATGTTTGGGCTTCATCTGGCCCAAGTGAAAGACTTTGCACTTTGCAGTGTTAAACATCATGAGGTTCACTCAGGCCCACTTTTCAAGTCTGTCCAGATCCCTCTGGATGGTTTCCTTTCCTTTTGTTGTGTCAACTGCACCACTCAGCTTGGTGTCATCAGTAAACTTGCCAAGGGTGCACTCAATTCCATCACTGATGTCATTGATAAAGATGTTAAAGAGCACCGGTCCCAAGACAGATCCCTGGGGGACACTGCTTGTTACCAGCCTCCACCGGGACATGGAGAGACTAGGATGTGGTGGGGGATCATGTCAAAGGCCTTGTACAAGTCCAGGCACATGACACTGGTCACCTTCCCTTTATCCACCAATGCAGTCACTCCTGTTCCCTTTGGCACTCAGAGTAAACTTGGATGTTGCCAGGGATAATAAATGTTGCTAAGCAACAAGTGATACCAAATCAGCTTCATCAGCCCAGCCCTGTGGGGAGGAAAAGACAAAAGGCCTCAGAGCAGGGAAGATCAGCATAAAATACCTGGTAAAGGGCTGGAGGACAGGAACAGCCCTGGTCACCCTAGGGAAAACCCATCCCTGTGCCTCCACCGGGGGGAGCGAGGGCAGAGCTGGCTGTGGTTCTTCTCATCCCAAGTACGCATCAGAGAAGTGTAGGGCAGCCTCCACACTGACTGATGAGAGGCAATCTCCTGCCATGGGCAGTGCTGACTCCTGTCCTCCTTGCTGGCTCAAGCTCTGGTGCTACCACCTCTGGCTTGTGAGCCACACCACAAACATGTCATTGGCCTGGGGAGAGAGGCAGTGTGCAAAAGCCAGGGATACAACAGCATCGGTGCAGAGCTAGCTGATATCCAGAGGGGTTTCTCAAGGAAGATTAATACAGGAATCAACCTCTCTTGGGTTTCCATTCCTCTGCCACAAATAAACCACCTCTCCCTGTTGCAGAAAGTTCACACTGGATGCTCACTATCTGGTGTGGAGAGCTCTGGGCTCTCCAAAACATCCCCAAACTCCTCTGTGCAAGATCTACCCTGCATTGTTAGTAGCTCTCCAAGCTCCTGACATAGGAGCTTGAGATTGTGCTTTAGGCTTATCTCATTGCAACAGCGATTTAACTGTGCTCACTGACTCCTTCCCATGCAGGTTATGAGGGCAGAAGGGATGATACTTCAAGCCTCTCCTTCCCCATCCTCATCAAAGGCATACTCCCTACTGCTGAGTCCCTTTCTCCATGCCCTTCCTGCTCAGATATCTTCACTCTTGGGTGAAGCCGGGGCGAGGTGGCAGAAATTTTCATGCAGGAATTAAGAACACGGGGGAAACTTCAGAACAGCTCTGATCCGTGCCGTGGATAGGGTGTCCAACATCCCAGAGGAGCTGGAGCTGGGAAACACCGAGAGAAAGGCAATGGCATGGAGCAATATTCCCATGAGAAATAGCCAGTGAGTTACTTCTGGGCTTTGAAAGGAGATGAAAGTTGGATGATCCAAGAGAGGTCTAGAAACCCATGGTTACTCCAGAGAATATAGACAAAGACTAGCTAGTCTCTGTTTTGTACAGTTGAAGAACTAGGGGTCACCAAATGAAGATGGCTCAACAAACAGTTTCAGTCTCAAGAAATCACAGATAGATTTCTTCACATTGCTTATTTTTGTTTCAATTACTTGCCAGCTAAGAATGAGACGTTTGACAGGCATCCCCTACGACATCCATTTGGTGTGGACGTGCACTTTCCAGTGGCAAATGTAGCTTTAATACTGTCCTTGGGGATGGCTAGAGAGGTCTCTGTTGACTTTGCACGTGCTGCTGGGGGTAACTCCTCAGTTGCATCCCCTGGTGTGAGTTTGGACCAGGGCTCAGTAAATCCAGAGTCTCTCTGTCCCTCTGCAGTGACTAACAGCTGATGAGGCTGCTGGGGAGGGGTGAATCAGAGCCCACAGGGTTTTGCAATGGGACTCGATCCTGCATGATGGAAGAAATCAGAATTATTTGTCTTCTTTGGGTTGCTGACTTCCTTTTTGCTATCCAGTTTGGTTCCAGTTCTCTTCTGCCTGTTCACACAGAAGCAACACGTGTTTGGTTTTTTAGCATCGCTGCAGGTTATTTTCTTTAAAAACATTTACACTTCTTTTCCCATTTGACCTAATACAGCTTTAGTTTTGGTCCCAACCCACCAGTTATCAAGCTGCACCCCACTGGGCAACCTTCACAGTGTCCTGGGGACCAGCTTGCATCATGGGGGTGAAGCTTTTAAGCGGACACAGCAGCCATGGACATGGATTCATGGGCTTCCCAAGATGCCCCCACAGACTCCAGTGGAAGAAAAGAAGTAGTTTGCTGCAGTGTAATGTTTCAGCTTGTCATTATCCTGAGGAACGAAGGACGTGAGCTCTGGTCCCTGAGTAGCTGCAGCATTGTATTTCACCCCACCAAACTCTCCCCTGGGTCTTCATGTCTACGTGATGTGACACAGACTGTATAGGCATAGGAGGGTTAACCTATGTGGAATTCTTTGGGAAAATGGGTAAAAAAAAGTTGGAGGTTCAGAATATTCCATTAAAAAATCAAACAGGAAGAATGTGCAGCCAAACAAAACTTGTCATTTCTTCCCCTGCTAATTGCATTAGATAACTGTCTGGTCTCTTTTTGATGCTGGTGCTGTATGGGCTGACTAGGTTGAATGTTCTGCTGGACCACAATCAGGAGGAACTGAAGTGATTGTTGAGGACACCTTAATTTTATGGTTTCTTCTACATTTTTAGCACAGTCAGTGAACTCTTGCTCAGTGAGCCTACACAGTGCTGCTGCAAATGGCTGGGGGTGGGGTGGAGAAAGATTTTCTACAATGGTTTCTTACAAGGAAGAGTAAGCAATGGGTGAGTACGATGGTGATCAGTTTCCATGAGAGGAGTGGTGGCCACTAGAGGGTAGCCATGTCATAGCTGGCGTTGCGTGGTGGCAACCCCATCAGAGTAAGCTGACTGCTGGCTTTCGGTATGTGTCCTGTCCGGCTACAACATTTCTGACCTGAACGAGATGTGGTAAGCTCTGATGGCTGATGGACAGGCCAGTAGTGTCCATGTTATGTGTCACAGAAGGACTAGAGGTGTTCAGACGTCTGAGAAGGAAGAAAAGGAAAGGTGTGAGAGTTGGGTAGTTGTCTAGGCAGGGCCATGAGTAAAGTCCCTGCGACCTGCCATGAGCCTCCCAACCCTCTCAAGTTGGGGGTACCATGCAATGTTTCTATTGGCTCAGAACCGCAATGCCAGTTTTCTAAGCTCCATTTTTTATCTGCTTGCCTCATAGCCTGACTTCACATGTGAGCCAAAGCAAACACTGCTGTTTTATTGCTGGAAAGCTATGACACTGTCAGAGAACGTGAGTCCTCTGTCCCTCACGTTATTGCAGGTACTGGTGGTAGGAGTTGTGCTGCTGCTACCTACGTATATATCACATAACCTGAAGGACAGAGTTCCTTGGCTGGAAGTTACACTAGTCTAAGGCATGACACAGACTATTGCTGAACAGCAACAAAATAAATTCTCTCCTCAGTGCCTGGCTCTCTGCAGCTCACTGCAGGTTCCCCAGGCCATCCCGCCAGCCATGGCTGCCTTCCAGCATCCACTTCCCTCCTCTGCTCTCCTGCTGCGGGATATCTCGTGATAAAGCTGATTTCCTTATTCATCCTCCCTCCCCCGATTTGGGTCCAAACAGGAGCTCTCTGTTCTCTTCCAAAGAGACTTTAGCAAAAGTGGGCATTTCGTCCATTCCCTTTGGCAACCCCTTTCCTGCCCCAGACCTGTCCCTGCCATCCTCCTCATGCTGTCACCTGTCGCTCCTTGCTGCTTTGGCTCTCCTTTTGCTTACCCTTCCACCAGCTTCTGGTTCTCCTCCTCACAGCCTAAACACATTTTAATCTCTCCCATCTGAAACAACTCCATCTCAGTTCTGATTTCCTCTCCAGCTCGATCTGATTGCCACTTCTGCGCACATACTCTGCCAAGACCCAGCTTATGTCTTCACTAAAACCTTGGTCTGCATCTGACAGGACCTCATGGGTTTGGGGTTGTGCCCAGCACAGTTAATTAATTCCTCCTGTGCTGCCTTGGTGTCTTTTTTTGAAGCCTGAGAATACCTCTGTGTCTGCTGACAGTGAATTTGTCCCCTCTTGCTTACACACATTTTATCACAGCCACTGAAAATTGTGTTATGGCAAAATCCTGCCGATGCTTTCTGTGCTGGGTCGTTCCCAGCTCTCATGAGCTGAGGGTCTCATCCGTCCTTGCCATCTGGTACCTTCACCACGACGTGGATGCTCTGCTGCTGACAATTGCCTTTCTGTGCAGAAGAGCTGCTCCCTGCTTCTGTTCAGCCCATAGTGTCTGCTGCCTTATTGTTCTTTTGTTCAGACCTGCATCTCTGGTCACTCCTGCACTTCTGCATCAAACAGAAGTGCAGAGAACTTATATTAAACATCCTCATTCTCCTTCAAGTATCATCTTAAAGCACCATGGTGCTGTGATAGTACAAAGTGGAAGGTTTGAGTCTTCCACCCAGCATTGTATGTTTTTCTTTTTTGTACTTGCTTTCTTTCATGTTAGTGTCCATTGATGGTCTCTGCTTGGATCCTGGGCTTATGGGATTTGATTGATTGAACAGGAATTTGAATGACCCTGGAATTATAAGCACCTGTAATTCAAGCATCTTTTCTGCTGGAGTTGTTCTATCAGCAGAAATGAATCTGGTTCCCTGGGGTGTCCCAGGCAGACAAAGCTGTGGGATGCTGCCTAGAAAGGACATGTAGGTGCTGGGGAGACAGATGAATGTTTGCATGGCAGGCAGGCTGTTATTGCCAGCCAACACCAGCTGGTCTCAAACAGGATCTGCTGGTGATTTTGTAGTTCAGTTTGAGCCTCTTAAGGGCTTATTTGTGTTCACAGGGAGGACTGTCCTCTTTGTTTGTACAGCCCCAGACACACTGCAGTTCTGTGCTCTGATCACTTCTTTAGAGGCTCTGCTAACCACAAAGAAGCAGCTTTGCAAAGAAGAGCTTTGCAAGTTTGTGATTTTGGTGACCAGGGACAGAAAATAGTTGGCAAATCCTCTTACACTTCCTACCTTCCCAGACTGTGGACTGGGATCAACACGTTGGGTTACCCAGGGGCCTCCTGTCTTGGCTGTCAGAGGTTCCTCATTCATGTCTCAGTGTTTGTGAAATGGAGCTGGTTCCTACCTCTGATGACTTTGTAAAACATCGGGCAGTCATGAATGTTTGTTTAGCAAAGTGGGTGTGAGAGATGCTCTGTCCTGCTCTGAACAGTGAAGACATCTCTACCTCAGCAGTGCTGCTGCACCTCCCAGCACCTGTGCTAACACAGACAGAAAGGGACAGGTTCATGGAGGATGCCACTGCTCCAAGATCTCTGCACTGCTGTGTCAGCCATCCTCCAGGCCTTCATTCAGGGAAGTCACCCCAGAGAAACTTGATCTCCTCTGCTCTTTATCTTCCTTCCAGTATGCCTGGAGTCTAATACAAAATTATTGGCAACTTTCTTCCCCTTAAAAAATTGCAGCCCTCCAAGACCACTTGCAAACAATGAGTGCTGACCCATATCTCCTCAGTGAAGTGAGAAAGGACATGCTGTTAGAGTTAGAGATGCTTTGACCTGATCGACTTCCATTTCACGTTATTGGCTGCCCATCTGCTTTGATCCCACATGGGATACACACAACCTCATGGGAAGGGGCCTCTGTTTCTCATGGCAATTCTTAGGGACCATCTGAAAGATAGTTTCCTGGCCTCAAAAGGCAATTGAACACAGACTGAAGTTGGAAAATTCTCATGACACCAAGATGTTTAAAACTCTGTGGTAGTTGCTGTATCACTAAGTAGGTGAGGACTCATCCAGCTGGAAGGAAGACATATGAGAAAGCTTATGACAGAGGACTACAAATCACTGAGTGGTATGGGAAGGGTGGACAGGGAGAGTATATGTTCATCATCTCTATCTGTACAAGAATTACAGGACATCAGATGAAACCAGAAATTGCAAGTCCAAAACAAACAAGAGGGGGTGGTTCTTCTCCCAGAGTATAATTAAGCTGTGGAACTCCTTGCAACAGGATGCTGTGGATGTTGAAAATCAATGGGGGTTCATAAAGCAACTGGATAAATTCACGGAAGAAAAATTCACTACAGGTAATTAAATATGAAAACACTCTATGTGACAGGAAGCCACAAATTGTTGTAAACTGACTGGGTATCTTGGGGAATTATCTCAAACTGTTTGCTGTATTCTGTCACTCTTCTCTAGACATCCATTCTTGGCCAAAGACAAGTCATTGGCATGAACAGACCTTGGTGGCCATTCTGATGGTCCCAATGGGGTTAGAGCTCCCATTACTTTATAGGCCATGGGACTTGTGAGGGTGCTGTGAGAGTTTTGGTAGTGTGCTGTAGGAGTTCCTCCTGTCTTCCGGTGGAAATGACACTAAGATGAATTACTAGCCAGAGGCTTTGTGCAGGGGAGGGGGAAAGTCACCTCAACAGAGGCCATACATCAAATGGTGTATAAACTGTGCTTAATATTCTGTGGTCACTGTACTCTCCAAACGTACTAATACCAAGTCAAAGTGCTTCTTTAACTTGTATCTGACAATCACCTGTGGATCCTTTACACTTGGAGCCTCTGGATTCAGTAGGAAACAGATGTTGTAGATAGGTCAAACCGCATCTATATTACAGTTTAGACACCTGCAATAAGGCTGGTTGTGTTTGACATTTCATGGTTTTCTTGATCCCAATTCACAAGAGTAATCCCAGCAAGCCTCAGACCAAGCTTTGTTATTTCTTTGCAGTTTTACAGCTTCCTTTACTTGTTTTACAGGTGAGGCACATTGGAGAAGATGATGTTGTCTTCTTCCCCAGCCTTGTGTGGACCACAAGCATCAGGCAGACCATGCAGCACCCTTGCGACCTGAAGGGCCTAGCCTGACTGCCACAGTACTAGCAACACGTAAATATGCACCTCCTTCCCAGCATCCATCCCCAGTTGTGTCCATGCCACATCCTCTCTGTCTGGCAACTGCACAGCCAGGCAGTGATACAGTTACAGGAGATGATCCACCCGAAAAATAAGCAGGTAACAGCAACAACAGAAAATGTGGTTGTTTTGAAAGCTGTGCTGGTTTCAACTGAGAGGGCAAGGCAGTTGCAGTGTGGGAAGATGGGTGGGGAGGGATGAAGCAGGCAGCCATACCTTCAGCTGATTTTTCTGCAAAGGCCTTGTGCTGTGAAGCCACAGACTCAGCGCACCTTGCCAGTTGTCCAATGCCATTAGCAAGTGTGCTGCTCTCTAAGGCACACAACTGTGATATCTAGCTTCAAGTGTCTTTAATAGGACTTGTGCCTTGGTCAAGAAGAATGGGTGCTTGAGGTAAGTTTTCATTTCCTTGTAAAACTGGCCTCCCATTGGAGAACACAGGAGAATCAGCAGGGATGGAAATTGCTCCCCTCAGTTAAGTACATGACCAAAGAAAGTAGGGTCATGAACTGTGCTTTCCACAGTCTGTGCTAGCCCAGTTCAACGTGGTGACCTTTAAAGGCTTACCATGTTCCCTTTGGCTACCAGTGGGTGACCTATTGAGGCAATGAAAGAGGTGCCTGTGCCCGGGAAGCTCCAGGCTCTTTAGTCTCCCAGTGAGGAGACCAGCTCTCCTGTTCCACACAGATCACAAGGGAAGAGGGAAGTCACGATGCTGGTACTTGCTGTTTTGACTGCTATGAGCATCTGCTTTGCTGCATCTGCAAATTACCATCAGCTTCCCCATCCGGCTTCCCTACATGGGCTCAAGGGAGGATATTTTATGCCAGAGGTGGCCTGGAACAAGCTGAAGTGTGCACTTGTTTAGCAGTTGCTCCATTCAGATCCAAAAGTGAGAGGTGGCTTATTCCACAAGGTACGATATGGGGGTAGTTAGTTGTCATTATGGCAGCTCTTGTAGATTTGCATCTTGAGGGTCTGAAGAATGGAGGTGAGGGTATGAAATACAGGCTGAAGTGTGGAAGGGATGAAGAATTTTTCATAGCCCACACTCTAGGTAACATCATGCCACTGGGGCAGTGAGTGTCCATTCTGCCTCTGCCCATCATCAGGGAAGCCAAAATTGGGTAGTGTTGTAGGTGATGTTTTTTATATCTAGAGGCCAGTTCCAAGTACTCCACTGGGACACACTGGCTTCAGACCAGTGGAGACCTCCTCTCCCTTGGGTTGACAAAGAAACACTTGGATTTAGTATGTTTACCTTCCCAAGACCAAAAAGGAAATGTTTCTACCCAAAACTCTGAGATCACTCTTATGCTGCTCAGATCAAAACCCCTGCACGTTTCCAACCCATTAACCTTTGATGCAGGGCGAGTGTGGGAGTTGCTCGCTGCAAACGCAGCATCAATTAGCCAGTTATGAGTTAAAGGACATCATTGGGATTCAGAGGTGTGGTGTTCACAGGCCACATACTGAGCTAATAACTGATCAAAATTTGGAATAACTGTGGACTGCAACAAACAGTGCTACATGTATGATAGGTTGAAGTTGGGATATCAGGAGCCTTTGTAGGAAGAGGGCTGAGCCAGCATGTAGAGCTGGGGGGGGGTTCTATGTGCCCAAGTGCAAGTTTCACCAGTTAGCATAAAATAGTCTTAGACTGGAGGGTTTTTTTGCTTAATCAGGAGATGGACACCATGAGCAGAGGACTTGGGAGTCCAAGATCCAGCATGTTGGTCGTAACTTTGCTCCTTTTCTCTTTAGCACATGTAACGTGCCCTACCAGGTTGCACTAAAGGAGGCATCTGAGGCTGGTTCACTGCATTCACTTATAAGTTAAACCATCCCTTGAGTCCACTCTGGTTTAGATGTGCTGCTTGGTCAATGTCCAGACAGAACATCCTGGCACTAACTGATACTTATCTGCACAGATTTCCCACTGGGATTAATTTCTCTTACTTTTAACACTTCAAAAGTCAGGTATTGAATCTAAATGTTGCCCAGGCTCAGAGTGTGGGCTGAGGCTCGAGCCAGTGCTCGGCCACTTTACTGATTCAGCTGTGGTCTGCATGGAGAAGGTCTCCCTTGCAGTCTCCAAGCCACATGTTTCTCCTGCAGCTGACTGCTTGCTTTGGTCTGAGTTTGTCCATAAGAGGATAAAGGGGGAGGAAAAGGACTTTTCTCTTTCAACTCGCTCACCCCTGGGATTTCTGCCTGTGCTGCTGAACCCAAACAGCAGCCAAAGGTCACAGCCTCAGTCCTCAAATGTCTCAGAAGAGGAAGTGCTGAACATGTTGAAACTGTCTCCTTGACAAAAAGGCAAGATAAACACTGCAGCTGGTGTTTAAATAGTCTGACCTTGAGTAACATGGGCTTACTGACTTTGAGAATGGTAACCACTGTGTTTGGGGGGAGGAAGGCAAGTGAGTGCAGGAGTGAGTGGTTTGGCTTGCAGAAGTGGTGAGGGCAGATGCCCAACTGCTTAGAAAACCAGGTGTTGCTCCGTGTGGTGACAGGACATGTAATGGCATGTATGTGTCCCATGTGTGCATTGTTAAGATCTCAAGGACAGCTGGGCTGGGGGATGATGTCTCAGCAGCAGATGTAGCTACTGAGGTTGTCCTGGAGGGGGTCAGGAACTGGTCCTTGGAGTGAGACCAGCAACCCATTGAGCTGCAACTTACATCGGGCACTGACAGAATAACCTGATTGTAGGGAAGTGCTGTCCTAGCCCATGTTTGTTGGCTCTGGACTCATGCTGGGGCTGAGGAACCTGTGGATCATTGCTGCTTCATTAGGGTGTCATGTCTAAAAGCACTCAAGTTGTAGACTAGCTCTGACCAACTACATGGTCTGAGCACTATCCCAGCATGTCTTGCACCATCTGCCATGCCCATATGCCCACAGTTTTGTCCAAGAGCACTCAGCACAGACCCTGGACATCCCAGTGGCACTTTGTGACACAGTCCTCACAAGGTCTTTGAAACAAAAAAGAAAAGAATTATAATAATTACATTTGGTGCACAAAGGGACCAGGGTACTCAAAGAGACTTGCAGAAAGCACAATTCAGAGTGGAGATGGCTAGTCTATTCCAGGCAAATATTGTAGACAAGACTCTACAGTGTTTAGCTTGGAGACTAGAAACTGCTTCCTGTAGAGGGTGATTTTGGCAGTACAAAGATAGTGTGAGTTAATTAGATCATTTGTAGCTTGTTCATGGGGCGTGAAGGATCTATTTGAACTTTTGCAATGAAAAAGACCACAGCCTTGTTTTACAGAGTAAAATGGGAAGGTCTAAGCCCTTGAGAAAGTACTTATGTTCAACAAATGTGACTAGCCATATGGATAGTTAACCTGAAAGGTCATAATTTGCAAATAGAGCTTGAAACAGGGTAATTGGATGTCCTGGCCTCTTTTTATCTGACATTTTCTGTGTGTTTTCTTGCAATGGGAGCAGTGGGAACAGTGACTGAGAAGGGCATTTCCCAGCAGGAGAATGGGAAGGGGGTCTCTGACAGCCTTTCCAGTGAGTAACCACAACCACACTGCTGTTTTGATTTAGAGGTGGATATAAATGTTAGTCTGGCTGTGAGTCTCCTGGATTAAAAAACAACAACAACAAAAAACCACAAACAAAAACACCAACACCTCCGCCCCCCACCCCTCACTTAACTAAAAGCAAAACCACAAACCAATCAACCAAAAAACCAAAATCCTTGAATAAAAGAACCTGGAGATCTGGGTGGACAGCAAGTTGAACATCACCAGCAGTGTGCTATTGCAGTGATGAGCCACAAATAATATTGTAATAGCAAGTGTGGAGGTTGAGGAAAGTGACTATTTCCTTCTGTTCAACAATCATGAGACACATCCAGCTACTGTGTCCTATTTTGGTCAACCTGATAAAGGACAGACATTGATATACTGGAGCAAGCCCAGTGGAGGGTACTAAGGTGGTCAGGAGGTCAGAGTTCATGAGACGTGAGGAAAGGTTGAGGGAGCAGGGTTTGTTCAGACAGCAGAAAAGTAGGACAAGATGGTACCTTACTGTTGTTTAGAGCTACCTAGTCGGAGGGTGTAGAGAAGACAGAGAAGCGTCATCTTGGAGGTGGACAGTAGAAGGCCAACATGCACTAGGCCCAAGCTACAACATGGGAAATTCCAGTTAGATATAAAGAGTGTGTTCTTCCCTGTGAGGATGGTCAAACACTGGGCCAGGGCACCAAGAGGTAGGGGAATTTACATCCCTGGAGATATTGAAAGCTCAACTGAAGAAGGCCTTGAGCAACCTGAGCTAACTACCCCTGCTTTGAGCAGCAGGTTGGACCAGAGACCTCCAGAGGTACCTTCCAACCTAAAATGTTCCATGATTTTGAGACATGTGAATCTATCTATATATAGATGGAATGTCTAGATACACATCTCAGGAGTGATTGCTATGTGATCCAAGAGATGTCTCCTGTGCACTGCTCTCTGACCTGCTCACAAATGCACACAGTATGAGGGAGTGAGTAACCTGCTGCAGTCACAGCTTCTGGGATGGCATCACAAAAATAAGCAGTGAATGTCACTTCTTGTCCTACTGCTCCCTTAATACTCCATTACAGTTTTTCATTATTCTCTTGTTCTGGCTAACTTAAACTCTGAAACTTTGTTGTGTCCCTCCTGGGCCCCTTTAATTGGGTCACCAGCCTATTAGGGCATGAGTTCTTATCTGGCGCCGAGACTAAGGGATTTGGAGCAGGGGGGAGGAGAAGGGAAGTGACTGCCTCTCTCCTGGCAATTCTGTCCTCTTCATCCACAGCAGCACAAAAAGCAAATCTGTCTCTTTGTGACTCACGCTCCTCTCCTTTGTCTTATCTCCATCCACTGGAGATCTTACCATCATCCATCTCTCCTGAGAGAAGGCTCCAACTTTATATCCTATGGCAAAATCTATGAGCTTGCTCTGGCTGTAAGGCAGCATGTAACATCCCCAGATGAATCCTCTGTATTATATCCTGCAAACAAAAACCTCCTTCCATCGACACCAAATATTCTTCCAATCCCATGAAAATCCTCTGTCACTCTCCACATCAGGGTGGAGACTGCTGTTTCTTTGGTGTAAGGAGCTGGGCCCTTTCCTCCCATAGGTATTTCTGGTTTCTGGAGAGTCAGCTGGGGCTATCTGGCATAGCTGAGGTGTCTATCTGTAATTGTTCTGCTGTTCTTTCTGATACACCTGTCTCAGCTTCCTTGTGGGGTTTGTAGTCCAAATGTGGCAGGGCAGTGCTACTGAACACATTCCCCATGCAAAAGAAATTTTAAGCATGAGAAAAAATGACAAGCTGAGGTTGCAAATCTGTCAGGAATGTCACTTCTTGTATCAGTGATAATGTCATTAGAGACTTCTAACAGAACAACCTGTCTTTTTCTTCTTCGGTCACTGTGTCTGCCAATACCTGCAACAAATGAGGAAAGGATATAGAGTAAAAAGGTTTCCATTCCATGCATTAGGGCTATGAAGGTCAGTATATGGTGTAGGAGTTCTGCAGGAGAGATCCTCTGTATAGACCACCTTGAATGTGTTGCTTCCAAGCTTCACACAACTGATGGTCAATTGTTGTCCAGAGTTGCTAATCCCTGGCCTGAGATCAGGAAAAGGTAGACTTCTACCATGTTAGAAATGTAGCACGATGGGACCATATATCCCATAGAAAGGCATGGCTGGCAGATGAGTTTGAAGGGTTCTGGGCTGTCAAGAGTGTGTGTGTAGTCAGAACAAGAAATGTCTTTGAAGTGTGTCCTCATGGGATACAGAAATATGTATTTTCCTTTCCAAAGGAAATCTCATCTCATTTTTCTCTGAGGCCATGACACATCCTAGTGCTTCCAGGCTCAAACATGGAGCCCAGGACCCAGCACTGGAGCCTGGAGCTGGTGTGATTCTTCCCAGTTTTAAAACTGCTATTTCATGGTGACCGGCACTGTGCTGGTTTCAGATGGTGGCTGCAGGGATTTCTAGGGGTAAAACAGTAACCTCAGGCAACCATCCATATTTAGGTCCATCTAGGCTATTTGTTTGGATGGCTCCTTGCACTGCTTGGCTGATGGGACAGTGAAGCTTGACAAGGGACAGTCTAACAGCCTAGAGATAAATGAATTGGGACTGCACCTGCAACTACCTGCCCCAGAGCCATGAACTACCGTGCTTATCCCAGACTTGACTAGGAGCTATCAGAGAGGATTTTGTATAAGTTGAGGTCAACAATCCTCTACCTGGATAACCTGGGATCCACATTGCAAATCTACAAGTCTGACTCCCTAGAAGTATAGAAAAATTTGTTGGCAAGCTCCTCACTCCATCTCATCAACTAGCTGTCAGGTTCTCAATGGAAATTTGTCTTGTCTAGTAGAAACATCTCCCTGCCTATGCTTCACCAGAGGTTCACTGAATGTCATGTGTTTTCTGTGAAATGTTTAGTGTCCCATGAATCTGCATGTTCAGATGGGAGGAAAAAAAAAATAAAAGTTTGCCTGGAAAATTCCAAAACAGCTTGACTGGATTGGTCTGATGTGAAGTAGGCCTGGGAGTGTGGCGGTGCTGAGAAACAGGACTGTGTCATGCTGTCCCTCCCATCTGTTGGGTGTAACCTCATCTCAGACTTGAATAACTTGTCGCTCTTGGCTGAAGGCTCTGGCTGCTCCTAGCTCTCCTGTCTTAACTGAGCTTGCTTCCACAGACGTGGAAACTTAACTTCCATGAGCATCTTTTGCTTATGTATGGAAGAGAGGACTGGCTTCATCTCTGACCTTCTCTACTTCAGCTTCTCTTGAAGTATTTGACCAACTTCCACCAGATTTCATGGCAGAAGAGTCATAGATATAAAGCTTGTGCAGGTTTGAAGTCAACTTGTACCACAGCGGGATGACAAGGCACAAATTCACATGTAGTCATTGGGTATTATCAGCCCCGTTGCTTATCCAGCTACTTGGTTTTGGTCCCCTTCTCTTTTCTGTCCCTGCAGGGTCAGTCTGAAGGGGCTAGGGAAGGTCCACAGTCTTTATCCATGTCTAGAAGAAGGAAGCTGCAGGGTGTTCTTTCTTTTGCTTCCTGTGTGGGGTCCCTAGTAGCTCTCCCCAACTGAGAGTAAGGCTGGCTTCCTTCTTTATCCCCCCTGGATGTTTGCTCAGTGGAGCAGAGATCTGGAAATAGCCACCTATGAAGCTGCCTTCCAGACCCTGTATTGGCCTCCACAGCCCTATGAGGTTCTACAGCTTTACAGAAGGAGAGGATGTTAATGTTTCGTGTTAGTGAAGCACTGCTGTGGAAACAACAAACATTCCTGCTTGAAAATTCACACACCGCTCAAGGGATTTCAGGGACACACCTGGCGTAACCAGCTCACACATCTGAAAGTCCCGAGTCAGTCCTTCCTCCTTCTTTTCCCCACATGGCATTTAACCAAAGTTTTAGGCTTATGTGCCTCTTCCACATAAAGCATCAAAATGGAGGCTAGAAGATTCAAAGGATTCTGCTGTGTGTACGTGACATCATAAAATCTAATTTCACTAGGCAACAGCAAGGATGGGCTTTAGGAAGTTTGCAAAGATCAGGACACTCATGATGGTGAGGTGTAAGTGGGCAATGCCTCTTGCCCTAGAAGCATCTCAGATGGACAAAAGGCATCAACATAGCATCAACGTGTTCTGGCATCTGATAAGAGCCTCTTTGTTCTGGCACCCAGATTCTGCCCTGTTTGTAAAATGTTAGCACTAAAAGTAAGAGCCATCTACACAAGAGGCCTGGAAGGAGCCCCAGGACTCAATGTCCCACAAGGGTGTCCAAGTCATTTGAGGATGAGCTCAACACAGCGGCTTCACTCTGCTGGGAGCATGTGGGCTGTACAGTGGCTCTGCTCCCAGCTTTGTCCCTGAAGTACTGCAGGAAGGAGGGATTTTGTAACAAGCCCCTGTGCAGACAGCCAAGGATATCTTTGGAAAATATCCTGGTGCTGCCAAGGCAGCTCTGCACCTGCCCCTTTTTGCTGCTGGAGGCAGCAGACTCCAGCCCTGTGGGACCCTGCTTTCATTTGTTTGTTTTGCTTTGTGGCTCCATGTTCGATGTTGTGGTAGGCAGATTGTACTGCCCTCTGACCCTGCTCTTCTGGAGATAGGACACATCTGCTCCTTGTGCTCCTGATTTTGAATAGGAGTCCCTTCACCAATGTCAAAATATGCAGCTTCCTGACAGTGCCAAAGAGGCTTTCACAACCTCTTGCACGACAGCGGTGGATGTGGGGAATGGTGATGATGTCAAGCGTAGTTGCTGCAGTAACCTGACATCATGGTGTGTCCAAGAATGTGTTTGTGGTATAGACCTGACATGGAGTCAGAGTCAGAGTTCTCAGACAAGCTGGGTGAGATCCAGATGGTTCTGGGGCTGTTTGGAGACAGTCACCGGGGTGACTGCTTCGGGTGCACTGCTGTGGGCACAGGAAAGGATTTACAGAGGAGAGCTGAGCATGCTGGGAAGAGACTGGATCTCTGCAACAGCCCAGCCTTGTCCCAAAGAGCACAACAGGGGGATCACTGCAACTTTGAACCAGTCAAAGGAGGGGGTGGAGCAGTGCAGGAAAGAGCCACAAAGGAATTTAAAAGGGGACAATGGGAATCCATGAAGTACATATTATTAAAGGCCTGATCCTGCTGATACATGCCACATCTGGGAGTGGTCACTAACCTAGGTGTCAGTGGTATCTGACAAGCATTCATTTTCTTGCTGAGTTGGTTTACCAGAGAGGGAGACCCAATACTGAAGAGAAGGCAACAGGCTGCTCTTGCATCCTTGACCCATGTCCAAAGTAGAATGGAGACCTCTACCTGATTAGAAGAGGTTGAATTAAAAAAAAAAAAAGTTTGAAGGAGAAGCAGGGTTGCCCAGCATGACAACACTGAGCTGGCTACTGGGGTAGTAGCAGAGTCTACCCCAAGGTGGATCCAAGGCAGTGAACAATTGAGGGATGCTGGCTTATCTCCATCTGCGGGCTAATGGAGATGATCCCAATGGAGAGGGCTGAAGGAGACTATTGGAGCAGCAGGGATGAGTGCTCTCTTCTCCTGGTGGTGGGCATGGGGAAGCCAGCACATAGTAATCAGTAGTGTGGTTAGACCATCCTCTGCTATCTCCTTGCCAGATTCCTTAGCAACAGGTCTGTAGAAAGTAGTGTGTATTGCCGTGGCTGATGGAGCTCCGGAGGGCTGTTCCTCTGGGTTTGGTTCTTCCAAGTGCTGCTATGAGGGAGCACAGGGTGGCACTGTGAGGATCTTGTTGAAGGGCTCAGTTGGCCGTACAGGACAAAACCTGTCCCAATCTTGTCTCTGTGCTGACTCAGGCTAACGATAAGGGATGGTCACTGCCCTTCCTCACCAGAGCAGGAGTCTGGGAAGCACAAAGGACTAACCTTTATGTTTCATGCCCTCACCTCACTCTTTTCTCATACAACAGCCCTTGGTTGCCTTCCTGCTCTCTTCCCACATGCCAGGCACAGGAGGTTGCCTTTGTCACTAGTCCCAAGGGTGAGGGAGGCAGTGGCACTGTTTCTTTGTTATTAGTAGGGATTTGTGCTCATGGGATTCTTTCTGGGCAACATATCCCTTTTCTGTCACATGGCTGAACATTCTGGGGTGCTCCTATGTGTCCCAACACGCGCCACTCACCTAACCTCACTGTGTGACCCTGTGTGTGGCTCTCAGTGCCCATGCTACAAACAGTGGCCATTGCTTAGGCTGTGTTGGCCTTGCATGGAGATCATCTCAGCCTTGTTTCTCACCTTCACTCTTTCTCATGGCCATGCAGGTCTCTTCCCTCCACTGCAGCAGAACCTTCTGAAAGCAGAGACACAACACTATCCCACTCTTCAAGGGACACAAGGACAGAGTGAAATAAAGAATCCCCTTCTATTGGCAACGACCCCTTAATTCAACTCACCACATGTGCTAAACTCAGGCCTTAATTCAAAGAGGTACCAAAATGCTCTCTTGCTTATGAGAACCAGGCATGCCCCTTACACCCTTGCATAATTCAAATGTGGCTCCAGGCTCTCTGCTGGATCGCAGCCCAGAGGTACTTTATCTTGATTCAGTAGTGTGTGGGATTTACTAAAAAATATGCATGTGTTTCAAGTTACCTGTGTACAGCAAAGAGAGTTAATCACTTTGTTACTTCCTGAACTTGTGGCAAGGGTGTACATTGAACAGAAGAGATGGGCTGAAAGGTCAGCCAACAGGCTTGTCAAGCCGTCTTTATTTTGAGTCCCCCATTCCATCAGGATCCTAGAGAAAAACCTCCAAAGAAGTCCTCCACTTTCCAAACACACACACAGTCAACAGACTGAAAGGGTTTTCTCACAGTTCCTTCAGCCCAATAACTATTAGCCAGATATTTCGTGTTTTGTTTTGTTTTTGTTTTTTTTTTTTATGGAAAATTTCTTGGTGAGCCAGGATAATTAGTTCGTCATAACTATATGCTGCAAAGTGCTCCTGCTACTATAAATAAAGGTCAAACGCAAGACACTTCCTGCTACTTTTGCTGACACGTGGCTGCCATTTAGTGATTCATAATCCCTACACACGGCTTGGCAAACAGAGAAGATTTTTTTTTTATAGGGGCTATTTTCCACTTGTGCAAGCACAACAAAGGATTTAAAGGGACCTGCTCCGATCCATTTACACGACCAGCAAGTTTCAGCAGAAGGTAATAAACCAAGCAGGACTGTGGTCTGTAGGCTGAGATATGTACAAGAGGGGTCTGATTCCCCCACTAGCTTTTAGGGGTCTTCAAGCTGAAAAAAAAAAGTTTAAAGCTAAATCTATTTTTGTGTTTATATAGCATTTTTTTCTCCTGGATATCACATTGCCTTGTGCAACTGCATAAATGATGATATGACAGAGCGGCAGAGGGGGAAAACAGATGCTGGGAGATAAGAAAACCTGTCAGTGTTTGGATAGGATTGTAGTGGGCTGTAGTTTTCTGGCGCACAGGCTGGGCTTTAAGCTGTGAGATAGACTCCAGTGAGATTAATTTCATTATCTGGTGAGGAAAAGGAAAAAAGAATTGTACATGAATTAAGTGCCTTTCCATGTTGGGTCTGCTCTGTACTTTGCACAATGCCTCAGTAGCAGGAATTATTGCCTTGAAGTACAGCAGCAATCGTTAAAGGTTAAAAAAAACCCTGCACATTTAGGAAGACAACCGGGCTTAATGTGATTGTTTCATCCAATAGTCATTCTTAGCTTTGTGGGTTTATGTTAAGGTTGCGTAGGATCAGAGTTATTTTACTGGAGACAACTTTTCTCAATTTGTGTGGAAACTACTCAGAAAAACATGAAATATCAGGACTTTAGGAGGAGCTGCTGCATTTTGGGGTAGTGGGCCTGAATGCAGAAAAGAGAAATGGGTGTTTTTATGCACTCTCGCCATTTCTCGTACTGCAGTAGAAATCTGCCTCACCTCTTGTTTTGACTGGCTCAGTGACCTGATAAGAAGTTTCCAGCTGGAGCTGGATATGTGACCCAGGATGTGTATCTGTGAGCAAGCAATTCCATGAAGGATCAGATTCTCCTTTTGACGTTTGGCCCATTCCATTTCATTTTGGTAACCTTTGGTGTTTTGATTGGGGTTTGTGTGTGTGTGAGTGAGTGTATGCATGGAAATTTCAGATTGAATTCTGCTGTTTGAGTGAAGTCATCGTGCCCTTAGGTGTTTGCATTAAGCCCAGCTCAGTTTCCTCCATGCTGGGCACCATTTAGATGAGCAGCAAGTCATGGGGAGCTAACAGCTGAAGGAAACCAGAGAGAAAAAGGTGGCTGTGGAAAGGAAATCGCAAGCAAGTACCTGAGTGGGAGACTTGCAGTCCATGGTCCTACCAACTGAATCACACTGCTGATGTAATTTGTTAAGGTTGTTTCCTGGTGAGGAAGAGACTCAGCACCACGCAGGTCACCAGCCACTGTAATGAATCATTGAAGCTGTTTGTTGAGCTTATTCACTTGCATCAGAGACCTTTCCGCAGAAAATGTTCCTCAGCAAATGAAAATATCCATCAGTCCAGTAGGACGAGTACCAGGTCCTTTTTTGCTATCCTTAGTGTGCTGAAAGGAGCATTTTGCTCAGTCAAGTATCACCACCTTCAGAGGATCTGGTCCGTGGTGATGTCCCGGTGCAGACTGACCTGCGGTTTCCAGCTGGCAGAACAAAGGCAGGGGATCGTGTTTGCAAGCTGTTTGTTCAGCATCCTGGTAACAGGACTTTGGGCACCTGGAAACTTTGGCACACAAAACTTGTATTTCATTATCTTTTTTTTTTCTTTTCTTCTGAATCCTAAAGCAACAGAGCAGAAAACCCCCATTTTAATCTTTGCTTTTCTTTTTAATAAAAAAGCAAACTGTGCAGGGGGAAGGGGGAGAATTGTCCTGAGGCCAAATTATCACCTGCTCACTTAAAAACCACTTGAATATTGACTCAGAGGAGATAAGTGAAAGCAAAATGTAGCCCTAGATACTGAGTTTGTTAAAAGCCTTGTTTTGCATTTCTCTTGGGGAGTAGGACAAGGGGCCTGTTTCCACAAAAGTGTTTTGGGTGCCGTATCCCTGCTAGCACCTGGGGCTCGCTCTAGCGTGCTGCTACCTTTCTTCTTTCCCACCTCAGAGCCAGGCAAACTCATTCTGTCCTTTTGAAATTATATCCTAGAGATCTGAATGTCACAGCGGGCTGCACAGTTTAACAGAGGAAGCATTTGTGCCTGCTATTTAAGAGAAGTTGCTCATGTTTCCCTGGGAACCAGTCTGTCAATCGAGCTTGCTTGACACCCCTGTTATTAGAATAAAATGTGAAAGAGTAAATGGGTATGTTGCGAGCTACAGAAGGGTAGAATGCTATCTGGGTATATTTCATATGCAGAATGTGTATCCTCATATTAAGAAGGAGATACATTTGGGCTTTTTCAGATATTTCGGGTGGATCGTTATTCTTTTGGATTAGTTTTATGATCAGTGCTGTATTTTTATGCCCCGAACTTGGAAAGTGTTCGTAAAAAACCCAACCCTGTTGTGCAGCAGTTGTCATATTGTGACTGTGTGCGGGTTGTACATAATACTCGCTCCTTGGGCCCCTTGGCACTAGTTTTCTCCGCTGTTTGTGGGTGTACGGAGGCTGTATTTTCTATTCTGCTTCTTAGACTATTTCTTCACAGCTTTTCTCTTCAGTCCAGGAGCACCTTTGCTTCTCATTTTGTGCAGGTTATGTGAAGTCCGATCTTCCAGACCTGTGACTTTTAAAGACTTGCAGGTTATCTGTGGGGCAACCTATTTTTAGGAAATGCAGTACCAGGATGTCTCGTAGCACTTGGCAGCGTACACGTGCAGAACACAAAGGCAGACTGTACTGGATGGCTTGCAAACTCAGCATCATCAGGAGCTGAGAGACAGGCACGGACAGACAGCGGAGCATAGTGAAACAACAGAGCTGTTTTGGTCAGCAAGAACAGCTGCAGTCTGTGAGCAGGCATCTGTGAGTATCCCAGTGCCCACAGTGATGGCAGAGGAGAAGAGGCCACCCTCCTGTCCACTTTCAGGACATGGGGCTGTTGGAGCAAGTCCAGAGGAGGCCATGGAAATTATCTGAGGGCTGGAGCAGCTTTGCTATGGAGACAGGCTGGGAGAATTGGGCTGGTTCAGCCTGGAGAAGAGAAGGCACCAAGGAGACATTTGAGTCCCTGCTGGTCCCTCAAGGGGCTCCAGAACAGCAGGAGAGGGGCTGGTGTCAAGGGCAGGGAGGGACAGGCCAGGAGGAATGGCCTTCAGCTGCAGGAGGGTAGATGGAGAGGAGATGGAAGCAGAAACTCTTACCAGGGAGGGTGGGGAGGCCCTGTCACAGTCTGCCCAGAGAAGCTGTGGCTGCCCCTGGATCCCTGGAAGGATCCAAGGTCAGGTTGGTTGAGGCTTTGGGCACCCTGGGCTAGTGGAGGGTGTCCCTGCCCATGGCAGGGCGTAGCACTGTGGGGGCTTTGAGGTCCCTTCCCACCCAAACACTGTGTGAGGACTCTATGAGTCTTTGATGCAGGGGCTGCTGAGACCAGGATGGAAACTGTGGTGGGGGCAGCAGGGCTCTCAGGATCATTCACTGGCCGCTGCAGGCCCTTAAAGCCAAACCAGTGAGATATTGTCTGGCAGAGAAATCTATTGAATGGAAGAACCTCTGTCACCTAGCCAGTGTTTAGAGATCAAAACCAAGACTGGTAGGACTAGTTTGCATTTTTTCCACTGTTCTCACTGCAGTTGCCATTGCTTGCTCTTTCCTCTGCTACCTGCTGTGAGATAAGGCAGGAGCTGCACTGCTATCATGGGCAAAGCACCCTCCCAGATTTCCTTTCTATCTGCCAATTTTTCATTTCCTTGATTCTTTGTGTTCAGGATAGTTAAAGTGATAGAGATTTCATGCAGCCTACATTGAATTGGTGACAAAATGCAGTAAAGGTCCGTAGCTGCTTTCTTAAGAAGGCACACTGGGTGAGCAAGGACTTCTTGAGGACAAATTTAAAAGTGTATGCTAGAGGTGTATAAAATAGTGAGACACTTGTAGAGAAGTCGACTGGTCACTGTCTCCTTCAGTGTAAGAACATGGGGCATCAAGTGAAGATATCAAGCTTCAAGCAAATCAAAGGATGTGTCATTGTTACGGTTCCTTGGTGGAACTTGCCTCAGGGTGTTGGGGTTTTCAGTATTCATATGGGGAGAGCAAACAAGCTCATGAACACAAATTCTGAAGGAGGTTACTTGATACAAAGAAGCCACGTCCTTCTCAAAGTCCCTGAGCAGAACATAAATGGGAGCTGAGAGAGGCGAGTATTGGTCTTCCAATTGTGGAGGCAGCATACTGGCCTAGACAGACCTTTTTTTTTCATCCAGGACAGTTGTGCTGCTGCCAGGCCCATTTTTCTGTCTCTGTATTTTCTTCATTTTTTTTTCAAAGGCATCTGCTTTACAATGTGGCTGGGGTAATGCTGCCCTTCCTGTTATCTCCTGAAAATGACTTTCTCCAGGATTTTTGAGAGATGTAGCAAGGGGCAAGAAAAAAGTGTGTGAAATAAACACAAAAATGCTGAATCTGGAATCTACATACTAATAGCCTTTTTGACCTGAAGGCTGGGGAAGGATTTGTCTCCTGTGTTCTTTCTTTCTCCAGTATGGACATACAACAGCTTTGGTGGCTGTTGTTCTCACCATGTAGCCCGGGGTGTCTTACGCAGCCCATGTAAGGCACAGAAAATGTCCAAGCTGCTTTCCTCATCCAAATGAAACCAGAGGGGTACTTGAGCTTATTAGAGAGAAGGTTGCTGTAACAATAGTATTTGGGACCAAGTTTGACAGACATAGGCTAGAAATAGGGATGCTTTTCAAGTAGTCAGGGTGCATGCTCACAACAGTAATTTACTGAGGGTTGCAATGGACCTTCCACATGTAGATTACTATTTTTTTTCCAATGTTGGGGTTGGATACTTTTCCCACCATGTATATCCTTCCAGGAACCCGCGTAGGAAAGTGTTAAAGCCTGTAGCTCTCATGGTATTCAAAGAAATTAATGTTTCAGCTGTATCATTCTGGAAATCACTTTCTGTATGGGAGTAAGGAAGATAAAACCTGCGAGGGGAATTTCAGGGGGAGCTGTCTTTCTCACCTGTCCTTGTTCTGTTTCTAAACATAAAGGTGAGCTGGATGGCGACTCTGTGTGGGGATTGTTTATCATCACAGGGAAATATTTATGATAGATCACCCTGTCACTTAGGTTATCAAATGATGACTGAATAGTAAACATCATTTATTACTCATTCCTATGAATTACTGCAGCTATGCTTGAATGACTGGAAGGTCACAAGGCTTTTTAGCAAAGGGCAGACTCTCTAAAGCTGCTTTTGAATCCACCTGTAGCCTGAATATACTTTCAAAAGGAGGTGGCTGGGCTTTCAGATTCTCTTTGTAGTCTGGGTAAAACCTTACATTGACTTATTGTCAAGGGATTTGGATTAAAAGGGGAAAAACATTCACAAGAAGCAATATATTTTGATTTTTGCACTTCCTCATTGTGTTTATGATCATTAATCTTTCTTCAGATAAAACTTCTAGTGGGATTTTGTATTTATGTTAGAATATTTCCCTTTGCACCAGACGTGGTCTTTCCTTTTTCTCCTGGCAATGAGAAAAAATTTGTGTAACTAGCCAGGTGGTCCTCAAGTGAATGAAGGAATCATGGAAACTCTTTATTGTGTATGGATAGAAAGATAGTAAAGCCCTTGAGGTATAAGTTAGCTTTGACTGCTTTGCAGGTAAAATGTGTCAGTCTATCTCTGGGAAACAAAGAACATAGAGGATGGAAAGTCAGCTGGGCTGTTAGGAGTTGTTGCAATGCAATTATTTAGCACAGGCATTTCCAAACTGCACTCAGCAGGGGGAATACAAGCTGCTCTGATGTCACATGTTGCACATTGCCCAGCCCCAAGCAGGAGCCAAAATCAGCACCCAGGTGCCTTCATGGTAATGAGCCCTGGGTTAGAAAATTGGAAACCCCTTCTTCTCAGCTACATATTTTGTGTTTGCTTTTGAGCTATATTTTAACTTGAAACTTGAAAAGATGTTGGTGTGTGAGTGGATCCCCCAAAGATCTGAGCATGTGCCAAACTTCTGACATGCAATCAGGCCTTTTGACTGCAGACATGCTCTTAATGAATGCTCTGAATCTTAGCAAGAGCAGGAAATCTCTAAAGATTTCCCTGTGGCTTGTACCAGGTAGCTTTACGTGGGAAGATTTCTGACTTCAAGTGGGCAATGGCACTTGAACCAGCATTTTTAAATCTGCGGATGAAAAATGCTGCATGAGAGCAGTAAGAGTCAAAGTCTTTTTATAATGAACATCAGGAATGCAGTGTTTTGGAGCATAGAAGGGTACTGCCTATTTGTCATCTGCAATTGTGCTTGCTTTTCCAGGCAGCTGGATCTTTATTTTCCTCAAAAAGCCTTCATGCCATGCTTGATCCTCATCTCACATGACAGTTCTAGGAATGGGATGTTAGGTTGATCAGTATGAATCTAGCTGACAACCGCCTGATGGCTTTAAATCATTATTTTACTTGGCAGGAAAAAAAAAAAAAAGAGTAATCCATCCAATAGACCCCCTTGACCAGACTTCAAAGATGCCCAAACTCAAAAGGACAGCCGAATATTGTGCCTAGGTAGCCCTCCACCTGACTTGTATCCACCATGAGCTCTCCTAATGAGTTCGCGAGGTTCCCTTCCCCATTTAAACATGTGTCGAAGGACTGGACACCTGACCGATTTCTGTCCATCCCTGAGAGATCTTCTTGTATAGCAAAAACCCCAACAACTCTCCTAGAAAAAGACCTTCCAGACAGCAATATCCTTCCCTTTCTTTATGCTGATTGTGTCTCTGGCTTGCAGCTCTTGGTGGTCTTCTCAGGTGTGTTGCACAAGGAGGTCTTTCTCCTTTTTAGGTTACATTTTCTGAACTTTTATTGTTCGCTTTGCATTTCATTCACAAAGCTGCGGTTTATGGATTCTTTCCAGAAAAGATGTTCTTTTTACCTTGAAGGGCAGCTGCCCACAGACCACAAGCTAAGAAAACAAATGCGAGAAGCACAAAAAGTGCTTATTTTAGGATTTTGTCAAGTTTCTTTGGAACTACTGACTATGGCACCAACATCAGCCATATCTGTCAATTCCTAATGCATTGAATACTGTATTAAGCATGTGCTTGCAATAGATTTTAGCTTTATTTTCTCACAGGTAATTGCTTTACTATATACCCTCAAAATGTCGGGCAAGCATGCCTAGAGCTTTTTTCACTGGCTGGGCTCTGTTGCCAAATTTATACTAGAGAAAGAGGGTAGAGCCCAGGGGACCCCAGCTACTCAGAGCTTTCTAGATTTAGTTCAAATCCTTCAAATTGCAGCCAAGCGAGCTGACAGCTAGTGCAGTCCCAGAGATCGGTTGTTTATTTGCTATGGAGGAAATAGAAGTGCCATTCAGTAGGAATTGGCTCACTGGCTTTCCCAGCTGTTGGATGACTAGCATCTCTCATGGATCAGCTTCTCTGTGGGAAAAGGGAGCGCCACTTCTTCACCATGGCTCCTCTTTGGCTACAAACAGATACTGGCTTCAATCAGAGGCAGCCCAGGGGACAGGTATTGCTCTGTGAGATGCTGACTACGATCAGGAAATCCTGGATTCCCCTCCATCCCCTACAGATAAGTAGCTCCAACCTGGATCATCAAACTGACCCTATTTCCTCCCGGTCACATGGGAAAGGCAGCTCTTCCCAGCCAATATAACTAACTTTGTTGCCAATTCCTCCCTTGTTAAAACAGGTATATGGCTCATTTCCCTTAAATCTTTTAATTTGTAAAGCTCTGCTTCCATCTGTAGGCTCATCAGAGACCCTCTGCTGAGGCTGTGGGGCATGTATGTGGGCAGAGCTGCTGCCTCTTCTCTGTCAGCATCCCACCATGCCCAGCCAGGCCCGGTGGCCATGGCTAGCTCCTATTCTGTGCTGGATGGGGTCAGACACTCCCAGGCATCGATTGCTGTGATGACAGCAGCAGTAAAGGTGAGTCACAAGACCACAAGGTCTGGAAGAAAATCACCCACAAACACTGTATAAATTAAATGGAAAATTTTGCACAGTTGTTATTTAATATCTGGTTGAAGCTGTGAAATTCCAAGTCTATGTTGTTTTATCCAGCTCTTTCGTCTGGCTGAACAACCTAGTTGTGAAGGTGCAAACCTCCAGCAGGTGGCCAAGCATGTTTTATAAAGTCTTAAAACACTTGAAGGCAATTTGCAGACATGACTCTTCATGAAGGTATATTTTTTTTTTCCCAGCATTTTCCTCCAGACATCTAAAAGTAGTTTCAGACAGTGTTTAATGGGGGATGTCCAAGCATTTCTGATCCACTGGTGGATCCACGTCTCCTGTGTTACACATTGCCCATTCCTGGTTACAACTTTTTTTCAGAAAGGGGCTGTAATTTAATAAAATATGCTTGTTTACAGGGCTGTCACTTTCAGACAGGACATTTACCTTTCAGCTTCATGAAAGGCGTCAAACTCAGAAGCTGGGAGAGCCTTGTCCCCTTTGCTTCAGGGCTCTGAACGCTCTCTCCAGGCTTGATGTAACTACAAGGAGGTTTCCTGCTTTCCCCAGCCTGCGGGAAAGGGCAGACTTTATGCACAGAGGTATTTAAGAGCCTGCATCCCACACCAGCCTGGGAGCTGTGCCTGAAGGACAATGCTGGTTTCTCTGTCCCTGTCCTCTCCCGGGCCCGTCCTAAAGGAGGAGTCCAGAGTTTGTTAACCCCGGGGCTTTCCCCCGTTTCGGTGAGTTGAGT
>VXBZ01003804.1:143616-226283 GCA_013399135.1 Heliornis fulica
CACGAGGAACTGACTGAACACTGAAGCCTCCATTCCCTATTCCCCCTTCCCCCCTTTTCCCCTGTGCCATCCTGGGGAGGAGAAAAACATGAAAAGAGTGAAGTCTCTAAAGAAGGGAGGGGTGGGGGTGGTGTTTTAAGAGCTGTTTGTACTTCTTGTTTTCTGACTCTGGTTTCTTTGTCTGTGTAGTGTAATAAATTAGAGAGTTTTTTTTCCTTTCTTCTGTGTTGAGTTTGTTTTGCTGGTGACGCTAGTTGTGGAATGATCTCTCCCTGTCCTTGTCTTGACACCAAAGCCCCTCAATAGGTATTTTCTCCCTGTCCAGCTAAAAGAGGAGTGATAGAGCGACTTTCGTGGGAATCTGACCTCCAGCCATGGTCAAACCGCCACAAAAAATAGGTGTGGTGGTCTGGGTCTTTTATGGCCTGAAAATGAAAGCTGATATGGGGCAATGTGGTTCTTTTTTCTCAACTCTTTGGCTTGGTGGAGCAGCAGTTCTTGGGCTCTACTGTTTTGTGCCATGCTTTCTTGAAATGTCCATGGTGTTTTAGCCATGCACTCTGTCACAATCCATCTGCCACAACCCATGTGTCTGGAGAGCCCGGGTTCCCATCCCAGCTGTGTCTGCATGTGCTCCTGGATAGCCCTCTGGCTTTCCCTTGAAGGGCTTTCTCTCTGTTGTGTCTCTTACACCAGAGTGTGCCCAAGTGCTGTCAGATTAACTCTGATGTTTCTGAATCAGTCTTTTCTTGGGATGGGTGAATTTCACTGACTTGGTAGGGATGGAGAGGTTGAGCGAGATAGACTTTGGAAAGCTCTCTGAAGTTGCTAATGTGCCTCACAAGCAGAAAGATACATAGAGTTTATGGGTTCCCTGGGGGACACCTTTGCTGTAAAAGATGCAGTGGTCCTCTTTGGTTGTCTCTTTAATCAGTAGTAGGGTGGGGTTTTCACAGTCTTCCATCTGCACAAGGTATGGACAGTCCTTCCTTAGCCTCAGGGCTTGGAGGCTATTCCTGCCTGTGGTGTATGCCTGCTGGAAAAGTGTAGCTGCCTGTCCCCAACTACAGCACTTCGTGTTTCCTGTGACCATATTATTACAGGAAAATAATCCCTTCTAATAACATCCAGGATTGTCCATCTAACTTCCTGCTGGGCCAAGTGAGGGTCTAATGAGACTGGTGATGCTGACTTCTGAAGTATGTGGATTTACTTAGATTCACAGAATGACTAGGTTGGAAAAGACCATTAAGGTCATGGAATCCAGCTGTACATGTCCTAAACCATATCCCTAAGCACCTCATCTACCCATCTCTTAAATACATCCAGGGATAGTGACTCAACCACCTCGCTGGGCAGGCTGTTCCACATCTGTTTGGGTTATATAAAAAAAGAAATAGAAATTATTTTCTTTCTACTTTTGACACTAAGTGATCCAGCTCAGGAAGGGGGGTTGGACTAGATGATCTTCAGGGTCCCTTCCACCTCCTGATGTTCTGTGATTCTGTGACAAATATTAAAGCCTGCAGTATTTTACAAATCTAACTGCTGTCTCCTTCTCTCAGTAACTGTAATTAACAGACCATAAAATGGAAAAATGTAGAAATATCCTTTCCCAGTGGCTGCAAACATTAGTTCCTCTCCAGGAGTTAATGAAGTCAAGTCTGAGAATGAAATAACTGTTTCTTTGTTTTGTGGTTGTTTTTATTTTTTAGCTCTCATCATGAGCTAAAATGTTGCATCAGAGTGGTAAATAATAGAGGTCTAAAGATTACCTTGTGGAAATGAAGTGGGTGAAGAATGGTTTTGAACTCTTCTCACGAGATCATCTAAACCCACCTGTATTAAGGATTTCTCCTCTGCTTGGTGGGAAAAATTTAATCTGTAGCACAGCCCCAAGGTGATAATGAGTGACAGTAACCCACTGTGGCCAGTGAGCAAGATGCTCTCTCCTGGTTTTGGGAGCTGGGGTTCAAATCTTCTTGCACACCAAATGTGATGAGGGACAGAATTATAACTAATAATAAAAGAAATAATGTAACCATTTCTTTGTATTATGGACTCTGAAGTGAGCTGTGTAACAAATGGCATCACAAAACATTGTGATGTTTCCAGAACATCCCGTCATCCTCATCATGCTTCTGTTGAGGGAACATGACAGTTTTCAGCCACCTTGATGTGTCCCATTTTTTTATCTGTTCCTGTTGGTGTATTGGTTTGATGTGCCCAGGTGTTCCATGCTCCCCATGGAGGGCATGTGGGTGTATTCACAGTAATATAACTTGGGTTTATATTAATCACTGTAGAAATTGGTTGAAAATCTCTGGGTTTTTTTTTAATTTTTTAAGCTAATGTTTCTGTAGTTTCCTTTATTTTAAGAATAAATTCCAGAAGTGCTGTGAGAATATGAACTTCTTGGAAAACAAGATCGTGGTGGCTCCAGTTAGCACCATGTGTGTTGTGGCACCTGGGAGGCATGTTGGTGGGGTTGTTTCATGTGATGCTTGTCTCTGCTCTGGAGAGTGACTTTGTACATACCTGCGTTTGAGGCCCTACATTTGTGTCTGTATACAGTTGGGAATGTATTTTGAGGAGCCTGCGAGATTCAGCTCCTCCCTGTACTTTCTGGGAGTCCACAACAACCTGTAATAAAGCCTTTTGAGGTTAAACTTGACATATACAACTGTCTTCGTAAATAGGGTATCATCAGTTGACATTGCAGCAGTGTTGCTCTTTGGCTGTGCAGGATGGATGCTCTTCATAGAATCTCCTAAGCTCTTCATGGAGCACTGACCTTTACTTGACCAGAGCGTGTCCATCAAGTCACCAGAATATATGTGTTCTTCAGGAAAGGTTTTGGGTACCTGAGGCAGCCCTTGTGTGGGACTGTAGGGTACGGGCTGGACTACGTGCTGGAGGAACGGTGCTGGTGCCTTACTCTGCCCACCCTGGCTGCAGGTCCCACAGCATGCAGGGTTTGTAGAAGGCCCTGTTTGCAGGCCAGACTGGAGCAGCATGACATGGACCTTCTCTGTGTGGCACCACCCTCCAGGTTGGTGACCTTTGCCTCTAGAGATGGTCAAATGTAGCAGGTTTTTTAAGGAGTGGTGTTGCTTTTGTGAATTTTAATTGTGTCCTTGGGTTTGAGGGCAGTTTTGGTTCTTTGGAGTTTTTGTTTTATGGTGTTTTGGGGCCAGGGATGTGGAGGTTGTAAGGATGGATGCAGTGGGTACTGAGGAAGACCTGGATTGTTCTGAAGGTAGCGAGATAAGCTCATCAGCAGGAATGTAATTCAGGGTGTGTGTGCATGTGTCAGAAAGCCTCGCTGTCCTATTTATGCTGGAGTTTGATCCCTGAGCTATTTCAGGGCGGTTCTCTGCTACCAGACTATAGTTGGAGGTTTTCTGTAAGTCTCAGTAAAACAAGATGGCTATTGTTAGTGCTGTCAGATAACTCAAAATGATGACGGCTGGGAACTGGCTGGGTCTGAGGGAAACTGATTTTTGCAGCCCCAGAGTAGTGATTTACACAGAGCTTTGGTTGTTGCACATTACTTCTTCAGAGCTGTTTTCCACATCATCCTTGGAGATCACACTTACCTCTCTCAGAACAGGAGGATGGAGGGAGTGAGCTGGAGACTGTGAATCAGATCAGCGACAGTGTGGAGGTCACAGTAAGCAAGACAGATCCTCAGCTGTGGGGAGCCCAGAGAGCTTAACTGATGTAAACAAAGATAATTTCAGCTTGTGAGGTATCTTGGGTTTTGATCACTTGTATTTCTTTCATCCAGCAGGTCTTTAAAAGGTTGTGCAGTCTTTATAATGGCTTGAAAATGTTATTATTTTTTATTTTTAATTTTGGGGTGTGTGTTTACTGAATTCAAAGGCAGGAACTACCTTTTAAGAAATAAATATTTGTTTTCCTGGCTGACAAAATAGAGAACTAAATGGAGGTAGATAATTTCTGAAGAATGGATGGTTATCTTTTCATTTATTTGTTGTTCATTATTCTGCATAATGCCCAATTTTTCATTTGTTGAGTGAATCCTTTTGGTTCGGCTGAGTGGCATTTAACGGGGCAGGCTGCTGGCATGCTTGGAATGACTGAAGTATCAGACAGGATATGGTGATGCTTGCATGCTTGTGGTAGAGGGGAGAAAAAATAGCACTTTGGTTTGGATTGTTTCTTTTGTGACACTATGTACTCAAGGTACCTTGTAGCTAGTGCATCCAGAAAATAACTTTGTGCTGAGCAGGTAGTCCTGAGCTGCTCCTAAGCTGGGTATTGCATAGGAAAGGAGCAGTTTCTTTTCCATTGTAAGATCTCTGTTCAGTTTAATTCATTTTGCAGGGCGTATGGGGAATGTTTCCTCTCCAAAAGAGGTTGTGCAGGTGTAACAGACAGACCGTTACTCAGAAACTGAATGGCATCCAGGATGTAGGTAGGTTGTGATGTTGTGCTATAATCTCCCCTCTACTTGTAACAGGATTTTCTTTTCTTGGAATCAGTTTCAGTTGTAATCCCAGAGGCCTGTGCCAGGAAGATAGGCGTTGTTAATGTGTCTGGTAATCCTTTGGTTGAACTGGAAATCTTAAACCCTTTTGAAAAGTCTGGGTTACTGGAGTGATCATCAGTTTGCAAGACACTGGCTTTAGCATGAAACTGCATTAAGACCTTTTCACTGTGCTGTCCTATCTCCAACTGCTTGTTTCCTCTATTGCATAACTCTTCTCCACCCTCAGCAGGGTATAGTCTTTGTTTCATACATGCAAATTTAAGGTGCTACTTCTAGTGAAAGGATAGGTCCTATCCTTCTGTATGTTCTGCTGTGGCTGTGGGCAAGAGGTTTTGATCAAGGAGTTAATGTACCTGGCAGCAGACTATTATTTTTACAGAGTTATTTTTCAGTTGGATCCAATCCCTTCCCCGACCCATGACTGCTGCTGTCAGCACTACACAAGACAGGGTGATGCTCCTTAAGGACAGGGCAAACTTTGATCTAAATTTCCTGGGATTGCAAAACTCTGCCCTCAGATGTGCTGGGATGTACTCACATGCATGCACACATGAGTATTTCTGTTTTGGACCACTTCTGTCATCTTGCTCACTGTGGGCTTCCATGGGCAGACATCACTCAGAGCTGGGAGACTGACTTTGCAATCCCAGGAATGAGATGGGAAGAGCTGGGGTGAGGGCACAAAAGGAAGCTTAATCTTCTAAAATCCCTTTTGCTGCTGAAGTTGATAGCTTGAGCTCTAACCCTGAGACAAAGGGTAGTACTTTGGGACTTGCAGTTTACACTCTGCTGCTTGGATGATCTGATCTCACAGAACACTATGTGCCATTAATTAATGCTTGCAGAAGCACAATGCTTTGAGTAATGTAGTAGACTAAATTAAATGTCCCTTTTATATTCATGTGGAGCTCACACCATTGCACCAATTACATAGTAGCATCTGGTGCCTCTGCTTGGACTTTGAGGAGAGCTTGACAAGGGGCTTTAGAGTTTCAAGCACTGGACACTTCCCCACCCCATTGTTCCCTTGCGGTGGGATCCAGGACTGTGTGGTGGGCTCCTTTTGCGGAACTGTGAAATGCTAGGAGAGTATCCAGAGTTTTGCTGAGAACAGTACATAATGTCAGCTTTGTTTTCAAGAAGTCTGCTACAGGCAAGCAGGTAGGAAGCACTAAAGGTTGCAGATTTTGGGGATGGCTGAAAGTTGAGGGCTGGCAGGGTGTTTCTACATGAGGAGTTTCTGCAGGTGGGATTTCTTCTGGCAAGCTCCCAGCTGAGCAGAGGGACAGGCAGTGCTGGAGGGGAAATGAGAGCCTGTAATGCTAAGCAAATGATCTGCAAACCTTTTTGTTGTTAAAAGCACAGACATTTTGCTTGGAGCTTCCCAGAAACATGAAAGGGATCCAGTCTTGAAGATCTCACACATGAAAGTATTTCAAGGAGGAACAGAGGAATGGCCTAAGGAGGGGAAGGAAAAATGAAAGAGCTCCTCTGGCTGCAGGGTGATGTGTGAAGGAGACAAAATGGGAGAAAATGTGCAGATGGGCTCCTGTTAACAACACTGTGGGATGCAAGAGGGAAAGCTGTGCTGGGGAGCTCCTGTTGACACATCTGTTCTGAAGATCAGTTGTTACTTCCATGCTGCTCCTCCAGCAACTGAGGGAGAAGTTACCACATGGGAACAGGCAACTGCTGCGCGCAGGAGCTCACAGGGTTTCTCTGACACAAAATGTTGGGGAAGCTTCTGTGCTCTGGGGCTGCCGCTGCTGCTATTTCTGTTATAACCAAAAAACAGCAGGGCCGGAAGGGACCCTACTGAATTGCCTAGTCTGACCTACTGCCCTATCTAAACTTTCCCAGCAGATGTTTGTCCAACAGAGTTGTTAAAAGCTTCCAGTGATGGGCTTTCCCCATCCTCCCTGGGTGATCCTGTAAAATCTTTCATTGTTCTTACCATTACCAAGTTTTTCCGAGTTTCTGACTTCAACTTGTAATACATCGGGAAATTGCTGACCTCTCGCCCTTTTGTTACTCTGAGCGAGCAGTTCAGTCCTTTTTTTCTTCAGCAGGCTTTGGGAGTTTCTGGCCATGGCTTTCCTGTGTTGCAGGGCCCAAAACTTGCCTGTGGTGCTCCATCTGGTACCTACCTCTAGTCAGCTGAGAGACAGAATTTTGACTCTTGTATGTAGACTTTGCAGTTTGCTGGATGCATTTCCTTTTCTTCCTGGCAATAGTGTGGTTAAAGTGTTTTATCATGGAAGGTTTCATAATGGCTTTATGTCTCTCTGAAAACAGGACACATGTTCTTCCATGTCAAGTGCCATCTTTTCCGTAGGAATGTCCTATTGACCTTCACTGACTGTTCCAGAATAGTGCCTCTCCATTGGAAGGTGAAGGTCCTTGCCAGCTGCTCTCACCAAGGCTTTCCCCTTGCCTAGCTCAGTTGCAGCTTGGGCTATTGTGATTTCTTGGTCTGATCTAGGTGCAGTTCATGAGTGACCATCTGTTCTCCATTCCTGCAGCAATTATGCAGGGTGCAACTGATTTTGTACATACTCTCTCTTAATTTCTGTGAAGAATACAGCTATTCATGCACTTCTCAGGCTGGTAAGTGTGGTTGTGAAGATTATTCTGAGGTAGCAATCCAATGTCCAAGATGACAGAAAATGCAGCAGATAAGCACTAGAAACATTGCTTACCGGTCTAATTCAGCCAGCATTAAAGGAACAATTGCCCATTAGCTCAAAGGTGAGTGCTGTTTGTTAGTTACAGCTTTAGGAAAATTATTCTGAATGGCTCTTTTGTGATAGAGGTATCTCAGGACTGCTTCACCATCTGGGTGGAGTACATTTGTGTCTTGCTGCTTCTAGGTGGACAGAGGTCCACATTGCACAAAACACTGTAGTTTGTATTCATTGACCTCTTGTACACCGTAGCTGTATCTCTTCTGTCAGGTTTTAGGGAGTACATTTTACAAGGTACTTAGAGGAAGATGGCAGTTTCATTTTAACTGTATCCAGGTGCTTCATTTTGTGGAGTGCTTTGTTTTACTTTTGTAAAACAAAAACCCAAACACACCCTCCCCCCCCCCCCAAAAAAACCCAGAACAAAACAAAACAAAACAAAACAAAAAAACCCCACCAAACTCATCTATGTATGTTGTTGGAGGCATTTTTGCTAGGATAATTACCACCTCTTACACCTTTCAGTGGGAGAGAGTAGACAGTGTGTATGAAAGGTATGTCTACATACAGAAAGCCTTTGTCTTGAGACAATTGAAGAAGCTAAATCCAAAATGCAGGTTGGTCTGGACAGGTCTGAAACATCTCTTGGCTCCGACTCATGTTTATTGCGGTGGGGAGCAGGTAGGGAGGAGCAGTCTTGATGTCTTCTGAACAATCAGTACGTATCTTCTCTTCAAGAAAACTGTGAGGAACTCAGATTTTGTATGGTAACTTGTATAACGTGAGTCTCCAGTTTCTCTTGTTGTGTTTCAAATAACAATGAAAGCTGTAGTGTTTTCTTTCTTGCTCTTCTCCCTTAATTACAGATACATGATCTTTAGTCATGTGGAAGGTATTTTATTGACAGTGTTTCAGTCCAAAGACCTTCTTATCACTGACCAGGTTTAGAGTGCAGGATACTGGGAAAAATCTCTTACTCACTGTGTTTTCATAATGATTTTCTAGATCTGAAGAGTAATTTAGATTGCATGGGACATCTGGAGCTCTTGTGTCTGACCTCCTGCTCCAAGCAGGGCCAGAATCAAAGGTAGGTTTCCTGTGAGCTTCTCTGAGTTGCAGAGGTTTTCCAGTAATGCATGGCAGGTTGATGCCATACAATGAGGAATAGTTTCCTCATCTGATCAGAATTTCCCTTGCTGCAAGTTATGCCCATTGCTTCTTGTCCTGTTGTTTGTGCTGTGAAAAGTCTAGCTCTGTCATCTCTGTAACCCTCCAGTTAGGTAGTTGTGGATAGAAATTAGATCCCCCGCTAACTGCCACTTCTTCAAGTTAAACTCTGCTCCCTCATTCTCTTCTGCTAACGTCATGCATTCCAGTGACCAGACCACCTTAGTAGTGCTTCACTGAACTCTATTGAGTTTGTCCATATCTTTTCTGGGGAGTCCAGCTAAATTAGATGGTGCTCCAGATGCAGCCTCCATGTTGCCAAGAGGAGGAGTAGAGCCCTTGTGCTGAGCTCTTGGCTGTTGTCCTTCCCAAAACAGCCCAGCATGTGTCTGGCTTTTGTTGCTGCAGGGACACACTGCTGATTCTGTTCACTTTACTGCTCACCAGAACCCCCAGCTGCTTTCCTGAAGAGCTTCTTCCTCACCAGTCAGTCCCAGTTTGTGTTGACAATGGGTATTTTTTTCTTGTGTGTGTCAGGTGCAGGATTTCATATTTGTATTTCTCAGCTCCGTCAAGTTTCCTTCAGCCTGTTCTTCCAGCTTGTGGGACAGTCCTGCCCTCCAGCATATTAGCCCTCACCCCAACATGGTGTCGTCATTGAACTTGCTAAGAGCACTCTCCATCCTGTCATCCAGGGCATTCATTTAAGGTGTTGAACAGTGTCAGCAGCAGTACTGGCCGTTTGTTGAAGAACACCATTCATAAAGGGCCGCCAGTTAAGACTTCAGGCAGTTAGCTTTTGAGCTCAGTGGTCCAACCAGAATTGAAACACCTGGAGTTCCACCCATCCAATCTATATCTCCCCATTTGTAGAGACAGGTTAACTGTCTATAGGATGGTTACTCTTTAAAAGATCTGCTGATGAGGGGGTTCCTTCAAAACAATGGAAATGTTGTGTTCAGGCTAACCTATGTGGGGCTTTTCTGGGGACATGTGCTGGAAGAAGAGGGTGTGAAGTAGAAGCAGATGGGATTCTAAAAGTAATTTCTGGTTTCTTTGGCTACGTTGGTAAGCCTGTGGACTCTTGTTCTATCCATCCACACTGATGACCATGAGAATGTTTTTAAACAGAGATTAAGGCCAGAGTGTTAAACTTGCAAAAACTGAACTGGGGTGTGTGTGTGTGGGGTGTGTGTGTGTGTGTGTGTGTTTCTGTTTTTGGGGGTTTTTTTTGTCTGTGTTTTTGGTTTGGTTTTGGGTTTTTTTTGTACTTCAGGGTTGGTTTTTTTTTTCCTCACTTTCCTCTTGCTGAATGTAGGAAGGAGACTTCCCTTCAGGCTGTTGTCTGCCTGCTTGCCTAGACTAGTCTGCTCTTAGGAGCATAACAGGCTTAAATGGATCCAGCTTAACCTCATGCCTGGTGGTTTTTAATTTTGTTGTTGTTCTCCCCAGTCCACTTTAATAAAAAGTGTATTGGCTGTGCAGCATGAGCAGCTAAGAGCAAAACTATGCAAGGTTAGGTAAGAGCTTTTCATGGATCATCATTGTGGGCTGAGCTTTGCATTTGCAGCTGTGGGACATTGTTGAGCCTCACAATTGTATGCTGACACTGTAAAATGCCAGAGCCTTTTCTGGAGTCTTGCTCCTCATTTTTGCATTTATACCTGTGACTTCTCTTTCTTAAGTATTTCCTCTTGTTGGTGTTGGACCAGTGTGTCAAAATAATTTGGAAATCTAAACCTGTACACTGTAGTGCTTGCAAATCCTCACAGCTGAATCATCTCTTGGGTTTATGGCCATACATTCCAGTCTATCATCCACAGTGGTAATGAAAATATTGCACAGCTCTAGTGCCTGGCTGGACCCGCTTTCAGTGCCCTTACTTTAGCAAACCTTGATAATTATGCTTCAAGAGTGATGTTGTCAAGCAGCCTTCTTATGGTGATTATGTCTGGGTTTTGTTTTCTTAGCTGGATCTTACGGGAAAGTTTAAATGCACAAGCCGCTCCAGATTTATCAGGACTTGGTTAATGGGACAGTTGCAATATGACAGCTCCAGGACATCAAGAGGAAACAAACGTGATGTGTTTATGGGTCCCAAACAAAATTAAACACTTACCTGAATGCAGCCTTCAGAGCAGCCTTTGAACAGATCCTGTCCCTCTTTCTGCAAGGGCTGCGAAAATAAAGAACGTGTCTAATCAGTACCAGATATCAGCCAACGGTTATCTGTGCCTACGTGCTGTTACTCAGATCTCGTTAGCTGTCTAATTGGATAATAGGAAGTACACTTCACAACTACATAAGTATATTAAGCTCAATCTGCTTTGGATCAAGGAGGGGAAGATGTGCTTGGTGACAAATGGACACAAGAAGCTGCACAGTGGAGCAGTGATGTAAATATGTCCCCATCACTTCATTTCCAGGAACTTTAAGGCAGAGGTTCTGTATGTTTATAGCATCTTCATTAGTATTTGATTCCCAGAGCAGACAGTTGCAACACTTTCAGACTTTACCAATGTTAGCTGGGCAATTTAACCTTTAAAAGCACAGTTCTAGGGGTTAAATTCCTTTCAGAAGCACCCTTTAATAAAATCTGCAGGATAAACTTCATCCCTGGTTTTAAATCCAATGTGATATAATGGAGAGCCATAGCCTATGTGTGTGAGAGACACTGGGATTTTGCAGTATATTCATGATTCTAGAGCTAGTTTCTGACACAAAAAGATGCAGAGTGGACAGGATCAGAATGTTGCATGGGGGTCTGTGTGGAAAAGAGAAGTGGGGTTTTTTTTGGGTGGTTGTTGTTTTTCCTTCCAGAGAAGATGCATTTTGAAGCTTTTGGAGTGGATAGACTCTTTTCAAAGGCTTAACAGAAACCAGGTCAGACACTTATTGAAGATGAGTGTTTATATTGTTCCCCACCAGCTGACTTATTGAAAGATATGTGGATATGAGCACACTTTACTAGTGGTCAGCACCTACTCTCAGGAGGAAGTTATCTTCAAAGGATATCTGGGTGCAAAAGATACCTTGAGCTAAAGGTCCCCTTGGCAGATGCAGTGGGAAAGTGCCTATGTGAAACGCCCTGTCCAGATGTTTTGTGGATTTCCATGGGATCGATGGAGGGTTTTGACGTAAGGCTTAAACTGAGCCCAGCTTTTGGTCCTGTGTTTTGGGTGAGGTGCCTAGGACTTTTCATTTATAGTGTACTTACCTCATCTAAAAAGTATTTTCAGCTTGTCATGCTGTCTAACATCCATCTGTAGTAGGCAGAAAAGGCAGTAGTAGACCTCTTATTCTGTAAGTGTCTAGGAAATGTAAACTCTGTTAAGTGTGTTTATCACCGAGCAGCTCATTTGCCAGCTGTGCAGAGTACCTCATGGTCCGTTTGTATTGGGTGTTTGGAGGGTTCTCTGATGTTTTGTGTCTTGACATCTGTGGCTTTGTGGCCAGCAAGTGTTAAGAGTTAGACACTTGTCCATATGAGGAAACTGTTCCACTGAGAAGCGGGGTGCGAATTTAAAGCATGCTGACTTTCCTGTGGAAAAATGATAGGAAAGAACAAAGCTGCCCAGTCGCTTTTGTTTTGGATGAAGGGAAGAAAAGATTACAAAGTAACTGGTCCATTTCAGTGTAAACAAACTCCCAAACCACTACTTTATTTCAGTTGAACTAGAGAATAGCTGTTGAGTGCAGACGTTTTTGTAGTTACCCACATGTGATTTAGTGCCTGAACTGAAATCATGGTCCGCAGGGAAAACCATATTTTTTCCATAGGGTGTTTCATATCTCGGTGTCTAAACTACTGGGACAGGCTCTGCAGAGAGTTTGTGTCCTTCGCTTCACCACGCAGAAAACCTACCCTCCAAGCTGAGGCACTGACGGTGGGTAGCCACAGGTTTGCTTTTCCCTTCTGTTCCTGTGTGCCTGGGTCAGATCTGTTTGATGTACCCAGAAGAAACAAATTAGTGGTCTATTACAGATGGTGTCACCAAAGCACTGAATGAGGTAAAGGTTGTGTGCCTTTCGTGGCAATATGCTCTGGCAATACCTTTATCTCCCATCCCAGTCTGCTGTGTATTGAAGTAAACGCCCATATTCAATCCATCATCAATTCTTGAGTCAGGCTAGACTTCAAACTATGCTTATTAACTGGTGAAGAATGCTCTGTCGTGCAGTTGATAAGGGAATTCAGAGTAAAAGGGGATATTAAATTGTCACTGGCCTCTTTTCCCTTCAGATGGAAAAAAAAAAAAAAGGCATAGTTTGTTTTCCCCCTCTTGCGCGGCAATATCTAAACATGCTCAGAGCTTTCAGGGTGGTTTTTCAAAGCCAAGATAACCATTATGGTGGTCCTGTCTGGCTTCTGCCTGCTGCAGATCAAACCCACACCCAGTAACTTATGAATCAAAAGCAGAACTCCTGTTTGGTTGTTCACCAGTGCCGTCTTTACAAAATATTTGAAAACCAAAACCAGACATGCAATGCTGTATGTTTTCAAGAAGGTAAGGCAGTGAGATTTGTGATGATGCTTAGCTCTGGGGGAGGGGTCATCTGGTAGTGTGGCTGAGCATGGATGAGCTGCCCTTGTAGAGGGATCCACAGTGCTCACAGAATGAATGTGTCACTCTAGGTCTTCATTAGGGTCTTTAAGTACTATTTTAAGTTTCCTGAGCCTAAGCCATAGAAGATCTCAAGTCTGGAGTCAAGGCCTTTACTGTGACTGGCAGTCCTTTAGAAAGCTGTGCAAAGATCCTTGTGTCTCTCAAAAAACAGTGGCCTGTGTTTCAGAAAGGGACTTTGTGAGCGAGGAGAGCAAGTTTCAAATCACATGTTCCCCAGCAAGTACTGTCCTTTCGATAGGAAGACTTGTTGGAGAATGTTAATTGAGTCCTTTTTAAATGAAGGAGGCTTTGCTTCCTTCCCAAGTTTTCAAAACAAATTTTCCAAATACACAGCCTATGTTTCATTCAAGTGTAAATCCTTTCTCTTTAACCTGGAAGTTATCCCAGAAAAAAAAAAGCCTATCCATTCACTGCAGGACAGACCCTTGCGGTTGCGGTGGAAAAAAAGAAGTGGATCAAATTGTTCAAACAGGAAGAGAATTAAGAAAAAAGACTTTGCTCAGTGAGTGGAGCTCTCATTTAAGTTTAAATGGTTGTCCTGCAAACGCCACTTTATATCTCTGCTGCTTTTGAAACATCGCACAATAATTGAAGTGTCTGCTAAATTTAGGAATGACTATTTATTTTTTTCTTGCCAACATGCCATCCTGTCTGTAGGCTGCATAGATTTTGGCGTGTAGTTATAGGATGGCGGCAGTCAGGGATTTAAAATTTACTGACTTGTTATCTCTTCTGACTTCCTCCCATCTCTGCCCTGGTGGCTATCTCGTTCTTTATACTCATTCCTTTTTCATTTGGAGGCATTCACTGAAATGTTTGGGGCTATTTTTTTGGCACAGCTTAGTGCTAATGCTGTTTTATGTATGGTGAAGCTGAAGTACTGAAATGATAGTGTTACGTGCTGAATAAAATGACCTCTCATCTAAACACACTGAAGCTGTGCTATATTTTTAGTAACTTACGGGTAGGATTTATCCCCAATCACATGGGAAGGCTGTGAAAGAACGGATAAATCACAAGTGGTCCAGTTTCAACTGTTTACCACATAAGTCTTCCTGCTCTGTAAAAAAAATCTTAGATCTGAAATCTTTTATTCCTCAGCCTGTGTTACTTAATTTTTTTCTCTCTCAGCAGTGTTTTATCTTAATTCTGTGAAGCTGTTTTGAGACATAGTTTACTGAAGAGGAGCAATGCGAAGCATGCATCCTATGACTGCTGGAAAATGTCTTGGTTGTCACAGAGAAGAAATGGTTTTGAGTTCAGCTGTGTCAGGAGGGAATGGAAGGCACCTTGCAGAAATAACGACCCATCATTAATGTGCATCCACAGCACTCCAGGCTGCAGTTGCCTTCAGGGCACTTAGTAAACCTCAAAGCACCGGAGGAGGTATTCTGTTGGAACCTCCGGACAAAATGTTATCCTTGGGCTTTGTTTTGAAGTTTGCAACCAGGTGGAGATGAAGCCAAGCTCACTGTTGCCTTTTCATCTCTTTCCTCTCTCACCCTTCCTTTCCTTGTCTTTCATGAGCAGTTTCTGCTCTCTGCTATGTTGCGGCGAGCCTCGCACTGGAGAGGAAAATCACCCAGCGGGTCCATTGCTTTTGTGGCTTTACAGCGAAGATATATTACTGTGTAAGATTATTATTGTTTTTTCTGCAGTCACCGATTTCCTCTGGATTTCTCTAGAAGACCTGAATGCAAATGCATTTAGTTAGGAGAACGTCTGGGGTTTTTTATTGAAACATTTCTTGTTGTGGTGTCCACACCTCAGGCACTGGGGGGAAAACAATTACCTTTAAGGGAAGTTTCTGGTGGGTAAAGATCTCAGTAAACCAGTCTGCTGGCCGTGACCCAGCAGCCTTCACTGAGATCCAGGGACGTGATTCCTAACCTGAATCTCTCTGCCCTGGGCTCCTGTCTAATATGTGTGCTTGTGCAGACAGCAGGATGGAGAAAGCTGTGTGGATCACAGCGTGCTGAAGCCTGCCCTGGTTATGTATCATCTGTCCCAAAGCTGCAGCATGTGGTTTGCATTTAATGTTCCAGTGGAGCACGAGCCCAGAAGTCCCCTCAGTACAGGTCCACCTGGGGAGGCTTACTTTTCTTGGAGTCACATCTAGTCTGTTCCAGGATGAAGTCAGTCCAGTTACTGCGCAAGTAAATCTGTGTGATTTTTAGGTTTTCTAATTTTGGTTGTCATCCCTTAATGTTTCTGTTGCATTTAATGATTACCTTTTTTTTTTCCTCGTGGTTTGAACGGTAAAGATGTGGTAACTGCTTGGGGATGGCTTAAAATCAAAGCTTTCGTGTGGGTGTTGCTTTCAAATGAAGAAATGATGCTATTTAGGGAGTTGCATTGCTATTTCAAGGCAGTCTGCGTTTTGAGAAGTGATGAGAAAAAATAATTGCTTTTGGGCTAGCATGTCTCATACAGTGTGTCCTGAAGTGATCCTCGTGTACACATGGAGTTGGAAACAGTACTGAGTCTTTCTGCATGCGGATTCATTCCCTGTCTCACCCTCCTATTACACAGGATGGGAGGAGAAGAAAAGATTCCTGTTGAAACATTGCTCCCAAGCTTGATGCAATGAATTTAAAACCCCAAACCACAGAGAATTCCCAAATGTAATACGGACACCAGTGTTTATTTGACTGGGACCCCATTGTGTTCTGAGTTGTGAAAACATAGGCAAGTTTCCAATTTAATTAAGACTGTTTATCAATTAGGTTTCCCAAACAATTGGAGAGAGAGAAAAGAAGGGTAGTAAAGATAATATCACACAGTTATGCAGATGGGATAGGGTACAGCTCTCTTTGGCAGTAGGAATACAAATTCTGCAGAAAACTTGTTTGCAGTATTCTTCGATCCATTACTGTACCCTCTTTTTTTTGTTTGTTTTGGAGTCGTCCCCCCGTCCCCCCCCCCCCCCCCCCCTACATACACTCCCTCCTCTTCGTCCCCCCGTCCCCCCCCCCAACCGTAGTTTACCGTCTGTCCTTTTACAGTCCTGAAACACTGAGCTTTGCTTTCACAAGAAGCTTAGCAGTGGCAGATACTGCCCAATACTGAACAATTATGAGGAGCTGGAAATAAGAAAATTCCCACCATGGGGTCAAACAGTGCTGGACAAGTTTGTAGAGACGTGGTAAAAGGGAGGCCAGTTTTGGTCTGGTTGTTGCTTGCCCTGGTTAGCTGAACAGCCTTTTTCCTGAGCTATCAACCTTCTGTGTTGTCTGAGGTTGACAAAGCAAAACTGTACCTTGCTGTAACAGGTTTAGGTTCTGGACAGCTGACAGTGTTGATAGATCCTTGACGGTCTAAAGGACGTGGAAACATGGTGATTTCTGTCATAGGTGTTAATTTTGTGGCATATGATAGCTTCTCTCACCAGGGTTAAGGTAGGAATATACCATTTGCTGCAGCAGGTTGAATGCTACTCTAATGTCCCCTATTTTCTCCAGTTGCTTCTGATACAGAAGACTGTCCCTGGAGCTTACATTGTGGGATGCCTTCTGAGTAGGTGGACCTCTGCAACCTCCCAAAGGAAACGGAGCGCTGATCCACCAGCTGTGGAATACTTGTTCTGCCTTATGGGGCTGTATTGGGCAGAGGGTTTACTGGATTTGTTCCTCTGTTGTGTAAGGAACGTGCTGAAGCTGTGCTGTTTGTCCTTGCTGTGAAGCTCCTTTTAACTGTGTCCCGTGTAATGATGTAGCCTCTGGCACATGAACCACAGCATTACTGTGTTCTGATCTTAGTAGCTGTGTGGGTGGGAGAAGTGCCACAGCCCAGACTGAACGGTGCAAACAAGTTACTTTTTTGGCTTCAGACAAGCTAACCAACTTTGTGTGACAAGGGGAAGGAAGAGATTTATGCCTCCAAGACTGTCCCAAGAGCTTGGCCTGTCTGACCAGAGATGAGTCATCCTACCATCACAAGGTGCCATTGCTGTGGGTTCCTAAAAGGCCTTTGACTTCATTCTCAGCCCATTTCTTGGGAATCGCTTGAGGATGGTGACCAACTCCTAGCACTTCCATGGGATGTTCAGGTGGTGGAGGAAACTATCTAGTTCTTAATTTCCCCCCCATACTATAAATCAAGATGCTGACCGGCTGGCTAAGGAGTGTTCCAGCAGGCTGTCAGAGGGGACCTTGAAGTAGTTCAAGGTAGGCTGCTCCTTCCCAGCATCTCGGAGCTGGCTGAGCTTGCTGTATTCTCACGGTGTCCTTCAGCCAGAGGAATCAGTCCTAGGCCAGCCAGTTATTTTGATTTATCTACTTTTCTTCTCCCTCAGATGAGAAGGGTTTGAAAACCACATAATGGGGACATTTTATCAATGAGCTTTAAATGGTGTGATTCATCCCCTATGTTCTTGGCATGACTTTCTTTGGTTTATTTTTTTAGATATCCTTGTAGTTCTTTTGGTGCCAAGCACTGTATAGAAGTGGGCTGTGGCAGACAACCTGCTCTGCCCATATGTTAGCTCTTAAAAAAAAAATCTCATAATAGGAAGTCTTTATGCTGCATGCCAAGATGCTTGGGGCGCATTAAATATATTCTGCTTGTCAACAACTACCCAATTTAAAAAGTAGTCTTGGTGTGAATCAGCTTTGAACAAGTTCATTTGACTTGAGGGATATTTGCAAGCATTAAAACAAGTTGGAGCACAGCTTGGTTTCCTGATCAAAAGCACCATCCGGTGACTCTTTTTTTGTTGTCATTGATGTTTTAATCTCCTCTAAACATTCAAAAGCAGAGATTCTTCCCTGTTAGCAAATTTGTGGTGACTTTCCAGAGTGGAGAAGACTTACTGGGGCAAGCAGGTTGGGAGCTGCTTGGTGTCTTCCTGAACACTTGCTGTGATCGATGCAAAGTGTAAGTCAGTGTGCAGGGGCATGGCTGTAAGTATTATCAGTGAGGTTCACTGGCTGCAGCAGCAGGTTCCTCCTCACTGGTGTGTAAATCATGCGTGTTGCTTGTATGCTCCTCAGCAGGTTAATTTGTGAAGTCAGAACTGTGGCACTTATTTATGAAGTGAACTGTGTGCCCTGCCTGCTCTGTCTTTCCTGCCTGCTTGTCTGCAATTGTCTGCCCAGCTTGCTCCCCTGCCAGCTCTGAAAATCATCTCAGCAGGGAGACTAGTCTGTGTGTGATTGTACTGGCTCCTTACAGTGCTCCCCAGCCCTCCTTGCCTTGAGGACTGAATTATTATAGGTGCTGTTCTGTCCACATTTCCCACTCTCAGTGAGTTGCTGGTCTGATCAGAGATTTGGAGACTGACTAGCCAAGTCTTTTCTGAAGCACGGCTTTGGGTAAACTGCTTAAAAATTGAGGTGACAAAAGAGATGCCCAGTGTCTCTAAGCTGGCAGGAGATCTTTTCATGGAGCCTTTTCCATTGTACTGATTCAGAGATAATTATACAATGTCAGATTTGGCAGTTTAATTTCTGTCTCCCCCACATTTTTCCTCTATGATGGTGTTGTGGGAAGAAGCAAAGGGGACAGCTGTCTTGGATCATACTTATAAAAAATATTGGGTTTTGGAACATTTTGCTGTTACTGAAGAACTTAAACATTTGTGCTTTCTTTTTTGGCCCCCAGTGCAGGACCACAGAGTGGTGGTGTAGATCTAGCCTGCATAAGGTCTGATGGCCTCAGATCTAAGATCTCTCAGCTTTGGGCTGTTTCTCATTTGTAACCAGCAGAGTACTTTTACAGAGGTCATCTATATGTTGACTTTGGGAGGTCATCCTTATATGATGTGGATGGAGGAAATAGCGTGCCCAAGGTCCCACAGACCATCAGTGGTCACACTCGGAGTAGGAATCCATGATTTGTTGCGTGTGTGTGTGCACATCAAAGCAGCACAGCTTTTTTCCACCTTGGGAAGAGGAAACAAATCTCTGTCTCCCCTGAGATGCAGGTGGTATTTCTGGAAATAAGGAGGAAAATGAAGATAAGGCTTGCAGTGTTTTGTTATGAGAGTAGGTAGTCTCCTTGGGCTGGAGGAGGCCTGAGTTTTGGACAGGCAAAGCTTAATGCTCTGATTTCCCCCTCTCTCTTTTGGAATGTTTCCAGGGGAAGAGGAGTGCAGCATCAGCCTGAAGGTCTCTGCAGCCTTCAAAAAAAGTGGTGCCGTTGAGATCTGAGGCATGAGAGTGCATGTTTGGCATATGGGTAAAATGGGAAGGATTTTGTTCCTGCCGCTGTCTGAGAGCAGCGTGTTATCAATGCGTTTCCTTCCGTGATGCCTGACCCAGCTCTGCATTCACTGTGTGTCAGTCTTTGGGGTGGGTGATCGATTTGAGGATGCTAATGCAGGATCAGTACTACTCAGCTCCAGCCTTTTCCAGCAGCCCACGCCACATTTGATGGTGAGGGCAAATTTTTAGTGGGTAGCAGCAATTGTCCTCAGTTCAAACTTTTTTTCCTCTCGCAGTCAGCCCTATAAATTCCAGCAGCTCTCTGGAAATCAAACCACTTTGCTTCTGCCTGTAGAAACATAAGGCAGGGCATGGGTTGCTTATCTGTGCCAGGAGTGCTGCCTTGATTTTATGAAAAGCTGTCTGGTTTCATTATACCACCCCAGTGAGAAAGATGAGCTTAGTCAGCTTTCTGTCATTGGGACTGGTGGGCAGAGATGACTATCCTGATGGGCAGGATAACTAGGTTGTATTGAATCTGTGGGATGCAGTTATGAGTATGCTGCAGAGATGATGGAGGTGGTCCACTCAAAACCTGCTTGGGCCCAGGGAGAATTGCTCAGGCTCATTGTGTTCCCATGCTTCATCTGCCAGGCTCCAATCAGACATGAAGAGGTGATGAGGAGCAAGGGGACAAAGTTGCATTGATGGCAAAAGCAATGATTTTGAATCTGTCTTGCTTGTTTGGAGCACTGGAAGACACTGCAGTCACAGAGACCATGCTGGGGGCTGGTTCTTTGTGGAGCAGAAGGTTGGAGTAGTGCCTTGCTGTGGCTGTTTGGGACCAACACTTCAAATGTCTGTCAGCTGTCAGAACAGGTCTCCTCTCCCATGACCTGATTCCTGCCCATGCCTGGCAGCTGTCTGCAAAACAGGGTAGCAGGAGTGGTCTTGTGTTGAGTGCCTTGTTTCGACTGCCCACATCCAGCTGGCAAACCTGTTCAGACTGAAACACTGAATTGGATAAAGCCTGAGCAAGAGAGTGACGATGAAATACCACTGTCCAGGTAGCTTCTGCACAACTGGAGGTGGCTTTCCAGCTTAACTCATGGCATAACATGAGTTAACCTTGTTCTTTCTGGTCTGTATGCTGTCAGTGACACAGGTTTGTGAGCTTGGGAAGGGCCCTGGTATGTACGTATATGGCTGTGGCCCATTATCCTGCTCCTGCAGCTCTCCAGGTAGCTGAGTAAATGAGGTGTGCCTGCTTCCGATGCCATAAACCTCCCATTGTGCTGCAGACACAACCTTGACGGGGTGGTGTTTGCACAACTACTCCACAGAGGCCGTTCATAACAGCAGACTTGGTTCATTCTCATGTCTGACTGACGTGGAGGACTTAAGTTCAGTTAATAATGCTCCTGCCTTCTGTTGAAAGGTTGTCCAAACTTAACCCTTGCTGGTGTTAATGGTGAGTCTGAAAAGGATTGTGACCAAGTTTGGCATGTGACCTGCTGGCTTAAAAAAAGGTGCGGGCATGTGGAGAAGGAAAAAGAGATATATCTTCCAGTTTGACATGTTTACAGGCTGGAGAGCTTGGAAAGAGCATCTTGAAGTAACAGGCAGCAAGGATTAATGTGCTTGCTATTGAGAAGGCTGATGAAAGGGGGAAAGAGGGAGAAGTTACAAACTGCTTGTTTGTTGTGCCAGGAGCTGCCAAAGAACCACAGCTCGCAGCGACGGAAGGCACTGGTGACAGGCAGTGCTGAGGCCAGTACAAAAATCTTTCCACTTAGTTTTTGTGTTGATTCAGAGATATGATCAGCTCTGTCCTGACATGTGCTTGGTGGGCACCCTGAGTCTGGAGCCTGGCAAAGTGTCGAAGGAAGTAAAATTGCTCTGACAAGAACAATCCTTCCAAGCACTTCTCCCTCAGCTTAGGGGAAAAAGGTGCATTAGAGATAATAAAGATTTTGTTTTGCAAAGTAAGGAGTAACCTTCACCTAAATAACCTTAGGTGAAGGTTACTCCTTACAGCCATGCAGTTGTGCAGTGCAATTAGTACTAGACTGCATAAAGAGTTAATGATCTAAACGCTCCTGGGTCTGTGCATCTGCTCAATAAGGTGCCTTTCTGTCTCCATTGTGGAGCTTATGCTAGTAGTGCTTTCAGATAACCACTCTTCTGTATGCAGGTGATGAAATAAAAAGATTATTTTATCCGTTGGAGAATGGATTTTCAAACTCTGTTTCTATCTGGGTTTTTTAATTGATTTCTGAGACCCAGGAGAGGCCCTACCCCAAGTGGTCTGTGTGAATTTACATTCCATCACTGGAAACCATCTGCATGTGCACTCCATCTCTCTAACACTATGCTAGTGATGCATGTGTTCACATACATGTTGTGTATTGTGACAGATTCCTGAGGTGCAAAGGCCATAAAACTTTGAATTGCAAATCTGTTTTGTCCATCTCCATCGTATGGGCAGGAACATTCCCAGCACCCCAACCCTGTCCTCTGCTGTGAATGGAGTGTAAGTATCTATGAGAGATTTGAATATGATTTAAAAGCTTCAAGCAGTATCCCCTCTGTCATCAGTGCAAAGTGTTTCAACAGCTGATGAGAGCTGCTGTTAAAAATAGGCATAATTTCTGTCCTGAATTATCCCAGCTTCTGCTCTCGGTTGCTCAATCTCACTTTGGCTCAGCTTGCACTGAACTGGTGACAAGTAGTCTCTGTAAATGCTTTCAGACTGCGATGACAAACCTGCATTGTTAAACACCATGTGTATGTAGTGCCCCTTGGTGTGTTGATAGTATCTTGAATAGTTTCATTTAAAATAATAAAGTAGCGGTGTGTTTATGTCTTGTGATTCCATTTAGTCTTTCAACTGAGCTGAAGTCTTGCTGGTTTCGTCTGAGTTCCTTTCAAACAAACACAGTGTTGTTGTTTAGGTTTCTGATTACTAGTTCCCTTTCCCAGATAAAAACCTTGAGGGAATAAAGTGATTCTGGTAAATTTTAGTTGGCTTATGCTGAAACTTCTTGGTCTGTGTGGTCAGCAGATAATTTGTTTTGATGATGCGTTTCTCACTCTCCAGACTGGCTGTTACCCTTGTTAATGTGAAGGCCATCAATTCAATACTTCACAGAAGAACTAAAAAATTCAGGCAAATACTGTGGTTGGGAAGGAAAACTGGGTCTTCATGCAGGAGCATTGTTAACATACATGGGAGTGTAGCCGCTGGCTGCCTTTTCTGGAGGTGCAGTTCCTCTCAACCTCACTTCAGTTCTTGAAAGCTATTTCTAGTTCATTAAAGTATGTCAGGGTAACATGAGGTGATATGATGAGTGAGAGTCATTGCTATGTGTCTGGAAAGTTCGGGTTGGCCTTGCCACACTCTGGCCCCGTGAATGCCCTTTAGCAAATGGGTTGCGTTTTGGCTCTTCTGGAGTGCAGCTTCTAGTGAGGCTTCACCCACATGGAGTGAAGTCGTTTGGCTGCTAGGATAGGTGGAAAAAGGCAAACAAAAACCCAACCCTTAACCAGTGACCAGAGAAGCCTTTAAACACATGAGCCTTCTTTTCAGGACCTTGCCTTGCCAAAGTCTTAGTGTCATCACAGCTAGGACACTACTACCACAATAATATCAGGGTGAGCTAAGAATAGCAGGTTTCCTTGAGAAATGCTTTTGTTTATTTTGTTTTTGTATTTTTAAATTGTTGGAGCCTTGGTGACCTTTATCTTAAGGTTCCTAGAATAGCCTGAGTATTGTTGTAATAAGGAGGGCAGTGTAAACTGTCTTGATTGTTTGGCTTCTTCCTTATGACCTGCAAGGTTTCACTGGCAAAATGAGAAGTGGACATGCCTCAGAGCTTTATTGCTGTTGCTGTTGGATTAATGGTAAAAAAGGCTAATGTGACGTTTGCATTAATGCTATTTCTAGCCTTCTCCAGCCCAACTCTCTCAGCCTATCTCCATAGCAGAGGTGCTCCAGCCCTTGGATCATCTTCATGGCCACCACTGGACTTGCTCCATGTCCTTTTTGCCCTGTGGACCCCTGAGCTGGATGCAGCACTGCGGGGGGATGTCCCCAGAACANGATGTCGTGCGCGGGGGGGGGGGGGGGGGGGGGTGTCTCACCACAGTAGAGTAGCAGCAGGGCAGAATTCCCTTCCTCGACCTGCTGGTCACACTGCTTTGGATGCAGCCCAGGACACAGTTAGCTTTCTGGGCTGCAAGCACATGTTGACAGCTCATCTTGAGCTTCTCGTCAACAAACACTACTCTGGGCTGCTCTCAATCGATTCTCCACCCAGCCTGTAGTTGTGCTTGGGGTTGCCCCAACCCATGTGCAGGACCTTGCATTTGGCCTCGTTGAACTTCCTGGTGTTCCAGTGTATATCCTTATTCAAAGAATAGACAGTACTAAAGCATCTGTACAAAATAATTTCTAAGTTACTGCTAGGATAGCTCTGGTGTGAAGTTCTGCTGAAAGCTAGCAGGGCTCCTCTGTGCAGAGAAAGAGTCATTTCTCTGGGAGCAGCCAGTGGCTTGGGTGCATAATTAAGATCAGCAAAGATGAAGGGATGGGGAGCTCATAGCATTGAAGGGTTCAGATGCCAGGAGTGGCAAGCCATGATTCTGGCTTTGTAGAATGGTGCCTGTCTGAGACGATATATTTTTTCAAAGGTTTGCTTGCTGGGAAAGAGCAGGTAAACTTGGGATTTTTTTTTTTCAATTTTTTTTTTTTTTTTGGGGTGGGGGGAAGAAGGAATGCTTTTTGAGGTTTTTTTTTGTTTGGGTTTTCTTTTGTTTGTTTTGTTTAGTGTTCCTTTGAATGAAGGAGATGGGCAGTAGTGAGAAGGGGTGAATGAGGGTTAGTGGCACCCAGGGAGGCAAGGGCAGAATGGTCATGGAGACTGAGAAAAGGGAGCTGGTCTGGAAGAAGTGATTAAAGTACCCTGAATGAGACACATGCACAAGAAGTAAGGTGATCAAAGCTGTGTTTTTGAAAAAGATTATGTGTATTTGGATTTGGAAATTTTTATTTTATTGTGGGTAGATGGTGCCTGTTAGCTGTCTCATAGGAAAACTATAAGCAAGACAAAGCAGGGAGAATTTTACTATTAAATTAGTGATTTAGTGCTGCCCATGCTCTTAGATGAGCACAAAGCAAAATTACAGCCTCAGGGAGATTCACAGTAGGACAACCAATACTTCTTACCCGTAACTTTATTAAAAAAAAAAGAAAAAGAAAAAGAAATAACCCTTTTTGGCAATGAAGAAAAAGTAAAAAGCCAAGCTATCTTTGTGTCAGAGGACCTAGTAATATTCACTGGCTCAAGCCCTGGCTGGTGGCTTGGCAAGTACTGAAGGTAGAGCATTGCACAAAAGAGATCACGTTTTATGTGCTAGTCTTACTTATGATCCTAACAGAGTGTATAATTGATACTGAAATAAAGTGTAGTAGGGATTCATATATTTGTATTCTTTGTTCATTTCACAATAGAGCATGTATGCTGGTTGGAAAGCCCAAACTTTTGCCAAGTTTTAGTTGCCTTCCCTTGATGATCATATGGTAAAGGTTGTTAGCTCATTAAGGGTGGTTTCTAAACCAGAACTCTGTACACACAAAATACTGTGTTATTTTCTCATCTGTCTAGACAGGTCACCTAATCTAGCATTAAAATGCTGGAAAAGGAGGGGAAAACATTTTCTTGAAGCTTTCATGTGAATGCTCCATATGTGTTTGCCAAGGCCAGGATTAGGAAAACTTAAAGAACTAAGCTAAACCAGTTCAATTTCTACATGATGTGGATGGCAGAAAAGATGTGTCTTTACTGTGGAAATTAAAACACAGCATCAAAGTGCTAGCTGGAGTCTGGATGAGAAGTGGAGAGAATTGTAGAATGTTTATATCTTGTAATAAATCCAGATGTTTCTGCTAAGAGTTATTTTAGCTGTGGGTTTGTAATAGTTCATAAATGAGGAAGGACTAGCCTGAGTAAGATTTACTTCTTGAAGAGGAGGTGACTAGGATTATATATGAAGATCCTCGGCACTGAGGAGAATGTGAAGTCTTTTAACAGGGTTTTGGGGGATGCCCTCAATTTTCATTGGGTAGTGGTTTTTAAACCACCAAAGACATTGTTTTCATAAGTTTAATAGACTGCAAATTTGGTGTGAAGGCCAAAAGTATAAGGAGTTGGCAAAGGCAAGGGGGAGAAGTCCCCAAGGGTGTTAAGCTCAGATGTCTGGATATTAGCTGTACCTTACAGCATCTTTTTTTTGGGCCTGCTGCTGGAAGCTGGTGCTCCCAGAAGAGGATTGTTCCTCTTTGTACCAACCCCAGACCATTCGACATGAATTAGTGTGGTGATTCTTAGGTACCCTTTAATAGCTGTACAGCTTTGCCTTTTGCATACAAATGGTGGGCTTAGTTGAAGCTCTGAAGACAGAGATCCCAGTTTTTAGGGCCCGTCTTAAAATAACCTAGAGAAATGTAATTTCTTATGTTGCTATGTTAAAAGTTATTTCAATGGCCTACTTGAGAAGGAAGGTAAAGGACCAGTGACTTACAGGGCCCAAGAAACTTAGTGACTTCACTCAACCTTAAGAGAAGATGCTGGAAAAAAAATATTCCTTTATAGGAAGCCCAGCTCCTTACCATAGCCCTGCACTGGTGAATAAAGTGATGCTTCCTTTTTTGAGTTGGGTTTTTAAGTAGCATGTTCTCCCTCCTCTCTGCTGGTGATGTGCTTGTCTGGTGAGGAGCAGTCTCATCTTTCCTATGAGCCAGTGAGGATTTAACTTACCAATTATGGAGCTGTTCCTGGATGCCTCCTCATGGAGGCTGAGGCTGTCTGGACCTGGAGTGCCATGCACCTGTTTATTTTAACCCATTCTGAAAATCCACCTTTAGAGTGGATTAAGGTAAAAAGGAAAAGCTCTCTCCTCTCTCAGGTAAGGAAAGGCCACAGGTAAAATGAATCATCATCAAAGTCAAGCAGAGACAAGTCCTAAGGTGTCTGCAACTTGACCCACCTCATTGCTTGCTATGGGGAAGGAGCTTTTCATCCTCCTCCCCTTTGCCCGGTTCAGATCTAGTTTGTTGGGGAACCAGGGAAGAAATCATTCACTGCTACTTCTTCAAACTGTTGTACTGCCTTTGAATCCAGCTTGCTTAGAAATAAGACCAGTGCCTGGCTGTAGCTGCTCATGGCTTTTCTGCTTGTCAAATGACTGTGATTCATCACTGCATGGCAGACTAGAAAGTTTATTTGACATTTTTTTTCTTCAGCTTGGAAATAATTCTCCAAACACCAGCAGCTGGCTCCCCATGACAGATATCTGCTAGCCAAGATGTGTTGAAAAAGGAGATGAAAACGGTGAGATGATGGATGTCATTGCAGGGCTGTGGCCAGAGCTGTGTCACATGTTCAGTTGCGCAGTGGCAGTTGGAACAAGTTTAAGGGATAGAAGCAGAGGCTGTTACTGGCTCTGTGCTCACCTCTCTTGCAGGTGAGCCCTGGTAGGGGGGGATTTTGCTCACATCGTTTTAGTTGAAACTAAACTTTTTCAAAATAGTTGACTAGGAGCTCTAGTAGGACCGCTAGTGGTACCACTTCTTAAATCACTACTGACTGCAGTCTGGTGCCACCTCTGTTATAGACGGCAGCAGGTGCTTTGTCAACGGATGTAAATGCTTTAAGAGCACGGAGAAAAAAGGTTCTGTCCAAACATTCCTTCGTATTGCTTTGTGCTTCATTACTACACATACTGCAGCAGTCCAGCAGTGTCTCAAGCGCAAAGGTTTAGTTCTTCCGGTCTTGCAGGAGAATAACAGGCATTTTTTACACTGGCTGTGTGTTGGGAAAATTGAAGAGGAGCTCAGGAGTATCCAGCGACTTCACAACTGGTAGAGGCAGCATGTGAACTCCTTGGATCTCCCTGCATTCAGTAAGCATTGGGTAGGGAGGATGGTGCGGTAAGACAGGAATCGTGTGTGCGCTTTGTCCAAATCACTGGGTGCTGGCTGGTTGAGGAGCCAATGAATCCTGGGCTGTGCAGTTATGATTTGCAGGTCACATCTGATGTCTTCTTGGGTGTGGTGGAGGAAGGGTCTCTCTACCCTTTTCCATCATGCTCTTGAGACAGGTCTGAAACTTTCTGGAACCAGAGGATAGATGTTTGCATTTGTGTGTGAGAATATCTTACCTTAGTGGTCCCTGATTAAGATTTAACCTTAAATATGGTCTCAGTCTGCATACTAAAACACAGTGATGGGGCCCAAGAGTTCAGGTTATGCACAGTTAAATATATAGCTTTGAGTAATTTACAAAGAAAAATTAGATACTGATGGGAGAACTTGGGTGCATTGGGTGGGTGGAGGTAGAGGTGGACTAGTCAGGACTGGTACGGGTTTGAACCTCTCGATTGAACTGAGACTGATCTTGATGTGGCAAGACAGTGTTGGCTCCAGGGGCTGCATCATGTGGCTGTGAAGCTTTCAAATGGTCTGTGTTGGCTTTCATCAGATGAAACATTTTTCTCCCTGCACTAATTCCGTAATGATTGGTTTCGTATCTGATCTCCATACTTTGAGCTAAATTTTCTTTACCTAGTCCCGTAGTTATGTGATCTGAAGCTTATGCTTTGTGGTTGCCACAGAGGCAAAGTGCAGCTTCATCACTATGTTATGGAGCTTGTTGGCACGTCATGTGTGTGTCTTTTTATTTTTTTTTTAAAGTCTTTACCACAAAATTGCCAATTTGGAGGTTATATAAAGAGATAGGAGTTTGAAGCTTCTTTGACTTCTCTGGAAATATTCTACATGGTAAAGCGGGTGGAGATTTCTGGAGTTTCCAGTTCTGGTGCTCCAGGCCAAAAAGTTGTTGCATCCCAATTAGACCTCAGTTATTCTTCCCATGCATCACATTTTGAAGGCTGGGTCTGGTTCACAGGTTTTCTGTCTTTTTTTTCTGGACTTTTTTTTTTGTCCTTTGATTGCCTTAGCATTTTTAACTGCAGAAGTTTGAGCTGAGATCCCTGAACATCCTTGTTTGCTTTTTCCATAGGTTCCTTAGAAAGAGAGCTTGGACGGCATGCAAAGTTGTGAAATATCTGCAGACAGCACGGATGATCCTCTTAGTAGTGGCCTACAGAGAAAACGACAGCCTCGAATAGTAGTTATCGGTGCTGGGCTTGCAGGCCTGTCAGCAGCGAAAGCGCTCTTTGAAAGCGGTTTTACGGATGTAACTATCCTTGAGGCAACTGACCGAATTGGAGGCCGCGTGCAAAGTGTGAAACTTGGTAAGAGAAGCATTTTGGGAATAATACGTTGGGATTGCTTTATTCTGCTAGAAGGGCTTTATGTTGTCACTGGGCTAACTCGACTTTGGAAATGTGCTTTTTCAGTCTGTGTGCACTTACAAAAAGTCACTTAAGGTGTGATCTTGTCAGGATCACAAATCCTTGGGCTCCTTCCAGGGTGGGTGGGTGAATCTGACCTATCTTGTGCACCTCTTCTGAGGGAGGGTAGCTCCAAGACTATGATTTTATAATTTAAATATTTCGGTGATTGTTCTCACTTGTTACACAGAGCTCTTCTGTACAGCCCGAGAGAAGAGTTCTGTGATTTAAATAACTGTTCTGAGACAGTTTCCACCAACGTTGTCAAGTTTGACTCTTGACTAGGAGTGCTCAGTAAATCTCCTGGTTAGTGATCAACTGTTTCTCAGTGACTTGTATCACTTGCAGAGAGGCAAGCTTCAAGCTATTCTTTCACAAACAGCCCCATTCATTTCCCTAGAACTAATTTACTGTGTAGGGCACTACTCGTGGTGAATCAGCCTGCTGAAAAACCTCTTCAATATATCCTTTCATCCCGATTTGCAACTTTCTTACCTCTGTAGCTTCCTTTCATGGTGTGTAATAAAGGTGTAGACACTGGATATTTTAATACAGTGTCAGATGGAAGGGCTTGTAATGTCTCTAAATGCAAAGCTACTGGAACAAATGTTACCCTTTGTGGTACAACAGTCAATGAAAGTTCCCTTGGTACCTTGAAGGGCACTGCCCCCCTTTTCTCTGCAGGATTCAAAACACTCTTCACTTCTACTGAGCTGCTTCCCTGATTTCAATTAACTAGTTTTATTTCTGATCCTACTTGCTGCATTTATTAGCTTTGGCCTCTTGCTTCCCTCCTTTCTTTTAATTTGTCAGATGATTACATCACTTACTACATTTTACTTGATAAACTCACCACCATAAATAAACATCAGCCTCCTATGAACTTTCAGAAGGGAAATGAATGAAAAGGCAGTGAGACAAATCTAATCTCTGGGGTTTGACTACGGCCCTTTACATTCTGCTGAGACTTGGCATAGAGGTTAAAATGGGAAGTGTGTCCTTTACTCACAATACACTATATTAAAAATATCCTGGATCATGTCTGTGAGAGGAGGGAAGTGTTAAAGACCTGAAATCTTCAGGGAGCAATTCATCATTTTGTCAGTGCACATGTGGAATAGTTTTGTACTGGTATTGAGACCAGTTGTCTCACCTTTGGACTACTCCTATCTTAGCTTTTATTTGGAATCTACCTCCTGTTCATGAACACTTCTTAACTAATGTGAGCCAAGAGTAGGCTTTGCAGTCTGGTGGACATCTTCCAGTTTGTAGATATAACTGTTACTTCCAGAGCAGAGGACTGGAATCCCAAGTCTTGCTCTTTTAACCTTTTTGAAAACTACATTTCTTGTTACACAGTGTAACCTTTGTAGTCTGCAGAAGGTATGGACAGCAGTTCTTCACCAGGATGGGTCCCTGTTCTGGCCCCTTGGGTGCTTTGCAGATTCGCATACCCAGATTCGCAGTCAGGGATTAATCTGTATTTTCAGAGGTTAGGTTCATCATTTCTTGCACAGTTGAGGCAGGGGGTTGGTATATTTGTGGAGCATAAGTGTGTTTCTTGTACATCATTTAGAACATCTGTATCCGCTGCAGATACATCACAACAGGATGCCCAAGAAATAGGGCTGCAAAGGGAAATGTGGAAGTTCACATGTGTATCCACAAGGCTTAATGTGCAATCTGTGTGTTCCTTTAGAAAACTGCTGGTATGGTATATTGTTGTGTATAAGCCCATTTTGACTGCCGCTTGTGTCTTGGGAATTACATTCACAGTTAGAAGTAGTTTTTTTTTCCCTTTTCTGTGTGTTGTTGTATTGAATGGCTAATTTGAGGTAGGTCAATACTAAGACTAAAGTATTTTAAGGCCCTGAAAGTAAATTAGCTAGCTCTGTTTAAAAAGATGATTAACAGATTTAATTTTACACTTAAATTCTTTGTCGTGTAATTTCCACTAGGTAACAACTGGCTTATCTGCTTGGCAGTGAAGATAGTTTCTGAGTGTTACAGGCAAGAATGACTCTGTCTTCAATTTCTTGCGATTTGACTATATTCCACACAGCCATGGAATACAGTACTTGGAACACATCATAATTGTTACCCACTCCAAAACAGAGACACCTGCTAGCATATTTTTTTATTCTTTCAAAGATCAGGTGCCCCATAAATAGGAACTGTATGCAGGAGAACTGTTACTGCAGCAGAGAGCAAGCTCCTGACATAAAGCAACAGGCAGTATTCCTGCTGCTGATCTGGCATGTGATGACTCGCTGGAGGATTGCATTAACAAGGTGACTGCCACATGCAGTATTTATGAGGTTTGTACCTTTGGCTGCCAATGTACAGCAGTCATTTCCGCTAGGCTGGGTGCTCTAAGAGTGTATTGGAGTTTGCAGTGCTTTAAATATTCACACGGTTGTGACTTGATGCTGCACGCTCTGAAGCACATGCTTTGTTTTAGGTACACGTAAAAACCTTGTGCTCTAATGCATATTTTGAGGGGCAAATCAACATGCCACGTAATGACAAGGTGGTTGCTTGCTTGAAAAACAAGACGTGTGGAGCATCCCTTGGAGGCAGTGTCTCAGCTGGAGAGCAGCATTTCTTGGAGTTGTCACTCTTTAACCCTGACTGCGTTACAGCATAGTGCTGCAGTGTCTTTCTGTCTGAGCATATATTTACATGCTAAGTAGTATATGATGAGTGGTAACTGCATGATGCTTTCTTCATCAAGCAGGATCCTATTAACCTACTTAATCAGGCACTCGTACAGTGAGGTGCACAGTGTGGCTGGGATGCTGGGGGAAACACGGCTGTGTCAGGCTTTAAAAGTCAGCTTTGGACTTGTGAGAATCTGTAAAAATGTGGGTGGGTGCATGGCCCAAGCTTATTTTTAGCACCTCCTTTTATCTTCCTGTGCTATCGGCCCAGTCGTGGCAGTTTGGGGGGTGGTTAAGAGCCCTGGTGCAAACCCTTCAGTGATAAGCAAGGGAGAGAGTGGGGCTGACTCTGTGTTTTGTAAGTAGAGAGTAGAGGTGATTAATACGGAATACGTTTAATGCTTAACCTTTGAGTACATCTTTGAAAATTTAAATCCATTTCTTTTTTAAAGAACCTGATAGTTGTTTTGCAGTTATCTGAGGTGTTTTTGTAAATAATACATGCTTTTAGTTGCAGGACAAAGTCCAGTATGCAGGGCAGTGTTCTTATCCCAGGGCAATCGAGATTTTCCTATATCTCCATGCTGTAGATGCTTTTCTTCCTGAGTACCCATCCCCTCCTCTTGGATACAGTGGTCTATACCCAAGATTTGCAGTGTCTTTAGGTATGCTATTCTTATTCCCTACTGCTATAATAGCTACGTAAGCATCTTTACCTATCTATCTTGAAATAGTGCAGTGTGGCTTCTTCCAGTTCTTCTCCTTCCCCAGTATGTGGCTTGTACTGTTCATGTTCGTAAATGCAAGTTTAGAGAAGACAGTTTAGGAGGACCAAGTAACAAAGGTAGAGCAGCTAGCAACAGTCATGGTAAGAACTGAGAGCCTAGGAGATTCTGAAACTCTCTTAAAGTATCAGAGGTGTGTCAGTCTTGTACCTTTATTGGAAGCATCCAATTCCTCTAACACTATCTAAACTTGTATCCTGAAGGACTATTTTAAGGAAAACTAGCATTGCCCTTATCTAACAGAGAAAGCTTCTTTAAGTGATGTTCAAACACCTGGTGTCCATGTGGGGTAGCAATTATTCTGGTTTTGTATGTGTACGTTTTATTTAGGGTTGAGTGTGACATGCTTTCAGAAAAATGGACTTCTATAACTAGTCTGTTTGGTTTACACTCCTACAGGGCACGCCACTTTTGAACTGGGAGCTACGTGGATTCATGGTTCACATGGAAACCCAGTCTATCATCTAGCAGAAGACAATGGTTTACTTGAAGAGACTACCGATGATGAGAGAAGTGTTGGACGGATCAGTCTTTACTCCAAGAATGGGGTGGCTTATCATCTTACCAACAATGGGCAGAGGATCCCGAAAGATGTGGTTGAAGAATTCAGTGATTTATACAACGAGGTTGGTGTTCATCTGCTCTGTCAGGTTGTAGATTTGCCTGAATCACTGGGACTGGGAGTTTTGATCAATGGGACAGAGTCTGGCTGGATGCCTGTAACTAGTGGAGTCCCTCAAGGATCAGTACTGGGACCAGTACTGTTTGTTCAATATAGTCACTGATGACCCAGATGAGGGAATAGAGTGCACAGTCGTCAAGTTTGTTGATGACACAAAGCTGGGAGGGGTGGCTGACACACCAGAAGGTTGTGCTGCCATTCAACAAGATTTAGACAGGCTAGAGGGCTGGGCAGGGAGACATTTAATGAGATTTAACAAGGGCAGGTGTCAGGTATTGCATCTGAGGAGGAACAACCCCAAGTACCAGTATAGGTTGGGGACTGGCCTGTTGGAGAGCAGCAGAGGTGAGAGGGACCTGAGGGTCCTAGTGAACAGCAAGGTCACCATGAGCCAGCAATGTGCTCTCGTGGCCAAGAAGGCCGATGGCATCCTGGGGTGTATTAGAAGGAGGGTGGCTAGTAGGTCAAGAGAGGTCCTTCTCCTCCTCTACTCTGCCCTGGTGAGACCCCATCTGGAATATTGTGTCCAGTTCTGGGCCCCTCAGTTCAGGAAGGACATAAACTCCTTGAAAGAGTCCAATGCAAGGCCATCAAGATGTTGGAGTGGAACACCTTCCTTATGAGGACAGGCTGAGGGAGCTGGGTCTCTTTAGCTTGGAGGAGACTGAGGGGTGACCTTATTAATGCTTACAAATATGTAAAGGGGGAGTGTCAGGAGTATGGAGCCAGGCTTTTCTCAGGGATGGCCAGTGATGGGACAAGGGGCAATGGGTCAAAGCTGGAGCATAGGAAGTTCAAGATGAATGTAAGGAAAAACCTTTTAATTGTGAGGGAGACGGAGCACTGGGACAGGCTGCCCAGAGAGGTTGTGGAGTCTCCTTCTCTGGAGACATTCAAGACCAATCTGGACATGATCTTTTGAGGTTCCTTCCAACTCCTAATGTTCTGTGATTCCATGACTCCCTGACAGTTAAAATGTTCCAGATACTGGACAAAGGTAGAAAACCAGTACTGTCTTTAATTTCTTTGCAAAAATCAAGCCTTAGTTTGCTCTCATCTGTTTAACTGTATGCTATTTGTCCCTGATGTGGGATTAACTCACTGTTGTTAGGATGAACAGTCTTTCCACATTTGTCATCAATTTAATCACTTCCAGCAACTATTGCTGCGGAGATCCAGTCATTTGCTTTAGAAAGTTGCTATTTAATTAAAAGGGTAAAGGAGGGATCGAATTACTAAACAAAGTAGAATGCAAAACCTTAGCAACAACCAGCTAAATATTATAGTCCTGTGACATTTTATTGACGTTATAAATACCATAGTGTGTCATGTAGTATGCCAAAGTCACTGCAGTATTGCAGGAATTAGCTTTCTTGCATCAGAAGGAAAGGAACATCTTTTCTGGTAGATCAGACCAATGCAAGCCTTGATTTCAGGTTATTTTAACTTCTTGTGCTTAGTGTTCAGTGACATTCTCTTCAGTTGGGTGTCGATAAGGGCCTCAGTATGTGATAGAAGAGCCAGATAAAGGGAGAGAGAGAAAAAAAGGAATCCAAAACAAACAGCTATGGAGGCAAAACCTAAAAATTCCAAATAGTAGAAGCCTGGAAGATGGAAGTGAAAATACATGTTTAGTGGAAAGATTAACATCTGCTGAAAGGGCAACAAGCCAATGTTAGACTAAGAAAGGCCAAATTTATGCAACTCAGCACTGCTGCTGACATCCTAGTGTTTCCTCTAGAGGGAAAATAGGGTTCCTTACTGATTTGTGTGTTGAATACAGATGAAAAATTGATACTGGTTCTACCTGCGCTCAGTAGGAAGATTCGTCCTTAGGCAGAGTGAAGTGTGAAGCAGGCTTGCTAAAGTTAATTGTAATTATTCCCAGCATTTTTTTAATGTCACAAAGTACATTTGGGGGCGGTCAATTCAGAATGTCCAGTCCTCCAGGTAATGTGATCTCACAGTGGCTTATAGAAAGCAGAGCAAAGTGTCATTATTTCCACTATGCCTAAAACCTTTAGATTTTTAACTTCCAGTGAACTTCACCAGTATTTGATGCTTGGCTGAGCACACACTAGGTGCAGGTTATTCTTGCACACTTTATGCTTGGAAATATGTCCATGAACATTTAGAAAGCTACAAAGAGAAGAGTCACTGTAGCCTGTAAAAAATTACCAGGAATTAAATGGGGAGCAGAAATGGGTGTCATCGTTGTTTGAAAATACTTCGGACACTGTCCTGCGGCTCTGAAATGCTGTCCATGATGGGATAGCACAAAATCTTTTAGAGACAGGTAGTAGCCCTTTGAAAGAAACCTTGTTATGGAAGGAGTTTAGCAATGGGTGGCACAAAGGGAGTTCTCCTTGGACAAATGCTGGTGGAAATAATTCATCTGAACAACTCTTTTGTATTACTGGAATGAAAAGAGAACTAGAGCCAGCCAGGAAAAAATACAGGTGAGGTGTGTGGAGCACGATTAACAGCAACTAAGACTAGAAAAGAGAGTGGGAGTAAGTGAAAATACTGCAGTGATCAGCATTATTTATGTAAATGGAACACCACCAAAGTGCACGCAGTGTTTGGTGATCATCCTGTCACAAAGATGATATGAAAATCTCCAGCAAAGGGAGGGTGTCAGAGGCAGGCAGGCTCTGAAATGAGAAGTGAATACAATGAGAGCTACTTAGCTTTGAGATACAGCCGATAAGATAAAGGCAGTAACAAGGTGCCAGTGTTTTAGAAATGATTAATTTGGTAAATCTACCCTTGGTTTTAAAACAAGGGAGAGGGCAGCCAGTGATATGAGAGAACAACACATTAAAAGTTAATCTGCTTTATGCAACACTTAATTAGCTTATCATTGCCACAGGATATCTTTATCGCTAGGAGACAGAAAATTTTCACATTTATGGATCGTAAAAATATCTGCAGCTACTTTGCAATAAAAAAATATGTAAGGGACAGCATAAGCCAAGAAGAGGGAATGAGCCAACCTCTGAATGTTGCTTGTGAGGTGCTTTGTCTGTCTTCCTTCAGAGTGTGCTGGAACTTCTCGTGGGGGTAGCTCACTGTTTTGTTGAGCTTCTTGTCCCAGCCTCTTTGAGGTGTCAGACTGGATGATCTTAAGTGATGTAAGACTCACAGTTCTTCCCTGCACTGTGGGAATTGAGATGAGCTAAGTGACCTCCTGAAAATCTCCAGTTAAAAGACTGTATGAAATACAAGTGTCCCAGTGGGTGAGCAGCCAGGAACATCTGCAGAAAAGGCTTGGGGACCTTTTCCTCTGGCATAAGGTGCAGAGGACATTTGTGTTTACAGGTGCTCAGTCCGCCTGGTGCATTTCTGGTGGCTTTTTTTCTTCCTACACCACCAGCGTTTTATTTTGCCGTTCTACTACAGCCCATTCCATTTTTTTTTCCCCTCCTGGCTGGCCAATATTCTCTTGGTTTAACTGGTGATGAAATGAATGCTGGGGAAGAACAGTAGGAATTTGGTCTTCTGTTCTGCACCTTTTTTTTTTTTTTTCTTGAGGTAGCAGTTTGTCACGTTTTGTTGTAATGTCTTTAAGTTGTCCAGGCTAAAAAGCCATATTACAAATCACCAGATCCTCTTCTGCCTTGTAGGAGCTCCAAGACTCTTCTCAGAGTCTAGGGGCAGCTTGCTGTTAGCAATCCCACCATCACATCAGATCATCTCTCATGCTGTAACTCCTTTGGAAGATGCTGAGATAGCAAAGGCTGTGGCAAATAATGTCCTGACTTGAAAAGTAGAAAAAAACCCACCAAAACAAAAACAACCAGAAACCACGTGATGGATGCAAAGCCTAATTAGGAATGGTGTGCTGGCATTAACAGCGGAAAATGTAGTCCTAATGAACGAGGCTAAATTTGTCAGGGTTTCAAATGCTGTCTTTTTCCTCCCAGCCGGCTCGCTTCCCATGCGCTGACATGCTGCCCTTCTGCTGCAGCAGCTGCTGTGTGCCTCCAGCTCTGCTGTTTTGCCTGTGTATCTCTAGCCCCAGTTATTTTGTCATCTGGACACCAAATTCTAGTGAATGTGAAGTGCAAAGGGCCTCCCCTGAGTGTTTCACATGTGTGTGTGCAGTCACTGAAGCTGGAGCAAGTCTCTGCTCTGGGGGCTGAATTTTCCTGGTGTGAAAGGCAAGGCACCCCAGTACCTCCAGAGCTTTGTCTCGCTAGCTCATGTGGGAAATCCTTAGGCTTTTTCTGGGCACTTACCCGATGTTTTTTGGCTGACTTCTTCTACTTCAATACAAGTTTTGCTTCTTTTTGTTTGCAGTAGCCTGAATTTTTAATAGCTGTAGGGATGCCTCACAGAAGCCTTTATTTGGTTACAAGAAAGCCAGCAATAAGACTGCTCGGCTCTTCATTTCTGTAGTAGAAAGATCCCTGTGAGAGGCTGTCTTAACATAGAGGCTCCTGCGCTGCATTGAAGTGAGTCAAGATCTATCACAAGCTTGTGACCCAAATCTTCCCCTATGAGATCACTAGAAAACTCAGCAATGCCTGCAAGGAAGGTCTCCAGTCCTTCAGAATAGCCACCTGGATTTCCAGCCCCGCACTGCCAAGTGTGCCATAAGAAAGGGCATGAAGCCTGCCCTGGGAAGGACAGCCCTCCAGCCACTCTTGATTTAAGATTATCTTAGACCATGTACTGTGCAGGGCTGGCATTACTCAGGGTCATCATCAGTCTGTTTGGTTGGTCTCTTGAAGGGGGCACTAGCACTGGAAGCTTCTCCAGGGTGTGATGTCTGTGCCACATTACATCTCTCAGCATTTTTTGTTTACCTTATTGGAAGAACTCCTGAGTCAGGTGATGTCTGTGCCATAATTTTCCCACCTTCCTTTCCCACCTTCCTCTCCACCTCTGAAATTGCAGGGGGAGTCCTGGGGCTGGGGGTGAGTTTTGTCTTCCATCTGCTTATGCCACATCTGCATGACCCTCAAAGAAAAGGGACAGGAGTGTGACCTTACAGGGTAATATCTGCAGCTCCCATGTCTGAGTGTGCCTACAGCTGATGTTGAATAGGGACAACCCATCTTAGAGTTGATCCTCTGTCCCTGCTAACTCCTGGTTTCCCTCTCCTGGGAGGTATTTAAGGCCAGCTTCTAGGTATTTGTGAAGGGTGGGAGGGAGGCTGTGAGCTGGACAAGTTAAATGCAGGTGAAGTCACACTGCCTGCCTAAGAATTTCACAGTCTATTAGCCAGTCTGATTTTAAAAAAGTGCCTATTTCTACTCCTTTTCAGTAAGGACTTTCAGAAGGTCCCTAAAGACCTTCTTCACAGGAACTCTCCCTTTAACTATCAGCTAATTAACGGCCTTGTTATCTGTCAGCTTTCTCCTGTGTACTGAACAGCTTCTGCAGAGGGATGCAGCCGAAGAATGACCAAAGTGTTTTCCACCCTTCTCACCCCCACGCTGTGCTGGGCTTTCTGCCATCCCCAATTAAAGTCCAGTGCCTTGCTTTGCCTTATCTTAGAAAGCAGGACAGAAGGGCCACGGAGAGTCACCGTTCCCTCCCTGCCCCTCTATTGCACTGACAGATGTGTGGCCTGGAAACAGTGTGGACCTATCTCCATAGGGTTTTTTTCTTTTACTAACTGGGGATTAAGTCACTACAGTTTTCAAGCCAAGTTTAAAAAAAAAAAAAAAAAAAGACAATGCTATGGATTGTCACGGTCACTGACAGGAAGGAGCATGGATTGGGATGTGCTTTCCTGACCTCCTTCAGTGTTGAGAAACTTCTTTATTTAGTTTTGCTCTTCCCAGGAAGCTGCCTTTTCCTGTGGTGGAGGAGCACGTAGGTAGCAGCTTGTAGGTAACGGAGAGGACATACTTGGTGGAAACCACATTCCCTGCAGACCGCGGTTATGGGATGCCCTAAAGCCAGTCAGAAAGAAGTTGTAAGGGAGAATGAAGCCATTGTAGGACTATGGCCATTCAGTGAACTCCTTTTAATTTTTAACAGTCAGCCCCATTTCCCCACAGGACTGTATGCAGCCTCTCAGAATTAGGGATGGAAATCCACACAGAAACAACAGTTGCTTGAGATGTTCTGAGTCGTCTGCTAATGGTTCTCGCAGGCAGGCTTCTAGGACCAGTTGCCCTGCCCAAAGCCAAAGGAGCTTCCGAGTGAGAGCTCATGGGGTCTTTGTGCTGGGATGTGGGAGCTGTGGGATGTTACTTTTCACTGGGCTCTTTGAAATAAAAGCCCAGCTGATGCCAGGAACCTTTCTGGAAACACATAACAAGGAAATGAAGGAGAGTATGTTTTTAAATCTCACAGATGCCTATTCCCATTTATTTCAGAGGTGATTCCGTAGTCACGATGATGCTTTTTGTTATTATGAGCAATTTCTCCCCCTGAAGAAGCAAAGCCAAACTCCAGACCATAAAATTCTGCTCCTGCTTCATTAGAAATGCCCCTTAAATGAGACTTCTAGTCAATTTTGCTATAGCTTCCTACACAGAATTTGTTTGCTGCACTTGTACATTAAAAATACATTTTAAGCGACTTTTTTGATTCTTCTATTAATGTATCTCTTAATGTAGGACTTGCTCCTGTTTCTCCTTCTTTCCTGCAACAGCTTTGCCTTCTGGTCTTCATCAACTGGTTCAGACACCACCCCCCTGTCCCAAGAAGAGAAAAACAAGGAAATAACAGGGATTCTGAGAGAAACTAATAAATTCTGATGGTGATTATACTTTACCTGCTCTCTGATAGATGGGATGACATATACTGTAAAGTCTTTACTTGATGTTTACAGCACAGGACTGTGCACTGCTAGTGTTTTTTCCTCTGTTGGGCATTGAAGAATACAGCGATTAATAAAAGCATACCCATGGCTCTCACATCCTTTTGGCCAAACAGTAGCTGGATTTTAACACAGCTTTGCTTGTCTTGTGAATGTGTTATCTGCTTATAGTGTGCAATCAGCTTATGAAAGCTGAGCTGCATTATGCTGACGCAAGGTCTATGCAGCTTGTACTTGCTGGAGGTGGTTTGGGCCTCAGAAATCAGTGGGCCTGTGAACCATGGAATGGTGAAACTGCCAGAGAGCTTTCAGCAGTGGGGAACAGAGAGCACGCTTTCCTTTGCATTGCTGGAAGCCTTCATTTCCTATAGAGCATTGCTCTCTGCCTTTCTTGCCTGGAAATCTCCTTGGAAAGGCTGTGTCGCAATCAGAGTCTGCTGTTCTCTGCTGTCTTCTTTAGTTCCACTCATTTTTCTTGTGATTACTTCTGGGTTTTTTATAGCATGTTTTCTCTCTCTCTCTCTTTTTTTTTTTTTTAAAATTTTTTCACTTAATTCTTCAGTTTACTCCTCATCCCTCACTTTTCCTTATCTACTTACTTTCCTCCATTCACTCTGAGACCTGCTTTCTCTCACCTACCATTGTTGTCCATTTTTTCCTCACCACTTCTTGTTCTTCATTATCTCTCTCTTTTTTTCATCTTAAATTCACTTTATTCCTAAAACTCGAGAGAAAGTCAAGCTTCTGATGAAAATCAGAGTGGGAAGAAACTAAACCATAGTGAAGCAGCTGTATCAGCACAGAAGGGGAAGATCTAGGAGCCTTTGAAGTAGAGTCTGTCACAGTTCTGCCAGTTTCCAACCAGGCATTTGCTTTTGCGTTCAACTTCTCAGTCCATTCAAATAGTCTGTCCCCAATGTAAAGGATCATAAGTTGTAATCAAGCCATCTTTAAGAGGAAGAACTCACCAAGCAGAGATATTTCCTCTCTGCTTGTAAGAGTACGGTGTACCCCTGTGGTATAATATAAACAAGAAGGTGACTCACACTGCACAAACAAGTCATTAATGGGATGAGTTGCCTTTCTTTGAGACATCTTTTTAAAACCTTTACTGTGTTAAAAGATTCCTCGGAGTTTTTCCATGGAAACGAAGGGCCATGATTCAACTGCATCCTCTTCTGGCAATATTACAGGCAGACGTTCTGATTGTTCAAGACAGCCACAAGTAGATGACCAAGGAGGATGTTAGTTTTCTGGCTTTTAAGTAGCTTGTACAGTGGCAAATTAGGGTTTAAAAAAAAAAAAAATTAGGAAGATCTCCTTCAAAGGAGGAGGGGATTTTGTTTTTTTTGTGGATCTTCCTCAGGTTGGCTCCTGGAGGGGTGCTATTAGTGTTGTTGGTGTTTTCCATAATCTACACCTGTCATATGCTCAACAAATAAAATGGGTGTGCATACAAAATTCCCTTGCTAAGCCTGTGTCAGTTGCTTCCTATTTTTCAGGGGACAACAGGAAAGTAGCTCTGAAACTGAAATCCTCCCACCATGGTGGAAACCTGGACAGTATTGCTAATAACAGAGAGGGTGGAGTGCTGGTCCCAGGTTGGAGCAGTGATATGTATTAGTCTTGCAGCCTGGGACCGCATCTCAGACACTAAAGTGGAAGAAGAGCTGGTGCTTTATTGCCATATGTGAGGAAGCCCATGTGTCCTGCTGATTGAGTTCACTCCCAGTAGACTTTGGATGGAGACTGGGGCAAAGTCAGGCTGTGACCCTGCTCAATAGAGCTAGAACTTCACAGAATTTGTACATAGGGAACCCAGACCTGTTCTGCCGAGGTATGCTGCAGTCTGGGCTTACTGATCCAGCTGGTTGCATGCAGGGCTGCAGCTACTGAAAATGGGAAGGCTGCCCCAGTTGGTGTTCTGCAAGGGGTTAAACAAACAGGCTCGAATGGAAGAATAACTTACTAATAAGTTAATAGCAATTTAATGACTTAATAGCTAGACTGTTGCAGGTGAGGGAGGGTGTTATCTTTGCCTTATCTTTGGAGGGAAGTGTTGCTTTCCGCCTTTTAACAGGCTTGACCTGGCCATGGAGCAGAGTGCACAATAAACTGCCGAAGCTGATTAGCTCTAAAGTTGACAAGAGAAGGTGATCTGAATGTGCTAGATTTGGATGGAGGGAAAAGCAACCTGCTTGGGGCTTGGATTCTGCTGTGACTCACATTGTCCATCTCTGTGTCCCATCTCTGGCAGGTCTATAACCTGACTCAGGAGTTCTTCCAACGAGGTAAACCAGTCAATGCTGAGAGCCAGAATAGTGTGGGCGTCTTTACACGGGACGTAGTGCGCAAACGTGTCAAGGACGATCCGGATGACACAGAGGCCATCAAGAGGCTGAAACTCGCCATGACCCAGCAGTACCTTAAGGTGTGTGTGCACATTGGTTTTTTTTGTTTTGTTTTGGCTAAAATCAGATAAAACTTGAGCTTCAGACATTTGGCTAAGCCTTGCCCATCACTGACAAACTGCTTTCTGTGGTGTTTTGCAGCTGGGGCAGTTTGTTTTTATATTGACATATGTATTTTATATTTGTATTGACAACTTTTCCTTGTGAGGTCTGGAGGGGGGCTGGAAGAAATATACCTTTGTTTTATTTTATTTTTTATTTTTTTTATTCCTTACTTTAAGCTTCCATCTTTCTCATTAGAAGGGCCTTTCCTGACGTGATTCAATGCTTTCTTACCACCCGAAACTACACTGTTGTCTGATTCTTTTAGTTATGTCTTGTCCTGTGCCTTACACCTGGGACCCCACGATTGTGCCTGAATCTTTTACTCCCTTCTGCCTCTGTCCATATCTCAGAGATCAGAACACTAGTAATTTGCTGAAGAAATCCCTAGATAGTATTTTGAAGCTAAAGTAATAAAATCAAAGGTAGATTGTATATACCTGTGTCCTAATCATCTTGCTTTATCAGCTTCCCTAGTTCTTTTTATCTGCTTGATGCCTTGACCTAAATGACATTTCTGTGGGTTGAGGACTTAATGCTACATCAAGCAGTCTACAAGTAAAGTGTAACAATCAATTCATTTCAATTACATTGTTTTAAAGGCTTGTGAAATGAGGCAGGGGAGGCAAGCAGCACTCTGTGATGTGGCTAAGTGTCTGGTATTCACTACTTTAAGCTGGGAAATTAAAACAAAGAGAAACAAAGACCTAAAGAGTCTCACAGGAGATGGGTAAAAAAGCTGAGATTTTGAACCCAGACATCCTGAGTGCTTGTCTCATATCTGACTGTACTATCCCAACAGCATGTATCACAGGGTGTTTCTGCAACTGCCAGGTAAAAACTAGTGTGGTGGTTTGACCATGGCTGGAGGTCAGATTCCCACCAAAGTCACTCTGTAACTCCTCTTTTAGCTGGAGAGGGGAGAAAATATCTATTGAGAAGCTTTGGGGTCGAGATAAGGACAGGGAGAGATCATTCCACAACTAGCATCCTGGGCAAAGCAGACTCAACACAGAAGAAAGGAAAGAAAACTCTATAATTTATTACACTGCATTACACACACAGAGAAACCAGAGTCAGACGATGAGAAGTACAAACAGCTCTTAAAACACCACCCCCGTGCCCCCACTGCTTCTTTGCAGACTTCACTTTATTCATGATGTTTCTTCTCCCCAGGATTGCACAGCGGAAAGAGGAGGAAATAGGGAATGGAGGCTTCAGTCTTCAGATAGTTCCTCAGGAGTTGTTTGTTCTTCTGGGGGTGGAGGANCTGGTCCCACACAGAGTCACAAGCCCCCCCATCAAACCTGCTCCCCAGCTCTCTGCCTCTTATCTCTCTCCATGGGCTGCAGATGCTGCCAGGGGCTTGCTCCTATGGTTTTCTTTTCTATCATCTCATGTCCAGCATTTTAGAGAGAGCAGCTGCATGGTGTTCAGTCCCTGGCTGGGTCAAAACCATGATAGTACGTCACAGATGCTTCCATATTCCTCCACCTGTTCCATGGTGGGCTCCTGCCTGGCCCAGGTACCTCTCCATGGGCTACAAGTGGGGTCTCTTCATCCTCCATGGGCTACAAGGGGACACCTGCCCCACCATAGTATTCTCCACAGGCCACTCAGCACCTCCTCTTCCCCCCTTCACTGACCTTGGTGTCTGCAGAGTTTCTTACATCTTCTCACTCCCTTCTCTGGTGGCAAAATGTGGTTGCATTTTTCTCTAAAATGTGATTCCCAGAGGCCTGTGACCCGTGCTGATTTGCCTGGACGGCCTTGTCAGTCACAGGGTTTGGGAGTTTGGCCTTGGGAGCCCAAGTGGGATTTGCTTTGTTGGACCCTTAAGAAGCTTCTAGCCACTTCTTAAAGAAGCCACCCTTTAAAACCATCACAACTAGTTAATTATTGTGTTACCTGCGTAACAGCACCCATGTAGACATCATTAGTCCTTTGATATAGCTCTGGTTTTCCTGGTGGTTGCTTCTGTGGTTGCTACAGGTTGCCACAGCCTGAGACTTTTCTGCGTGTCTTGCAGATCCCTTCTCTTGTCTAAATACCTAAGAACAGCAAAGCTTCTGATACTATCAGACCTGAGTGGTTGCTGAAAGAGGGGATTAACTTGTCTCAGAAAAAATACAGTCTTGGTAGTTGCCTGTTTCTCCCTGGTATTTTTACTTCATAGTTGAAAGAACCAAATGGCCATCACTGTTTGTTATTTTCATAATGTAGAGTGTCCTGTTGGAGCATCCAGGCAGAATGAGCAGCCTGTGTGTGACCCAGTGTACAGGATTTATGTTGTGGGCTAGCAGAACTGACCCTGGTTGAGTGCTGGAGGGTGCTCATTTAGCCATCATGGGGCTTGGGACCACAGCACACTTAGAGGATAGGTCTTAGCGACCTAGCTCATGGCAACCTGGACTTACAGCAGTTGTGTCTGCTCAGTCTTCACTGGAGTCATTGGGTGATGACGTGGAAGAGGTAACCAGTGGTATGTTAATACAGTCACAGGAGCAGCCTGTGAAGTACTCAGTACAAGTTTGGCTCATGTGCCTGACATCTTAGCCCAGTACAAAGATTCCTGCTCTGCACCAGGATGCTTTCAGTGAGAGGAGCTAGGCTTGCCATGCTTCCAAACATAGTCATTCAGGTGTGGAAAGGCCTGGGAAAATTGGCAAAGGGTGAGACAGGGAACTGTAATGATCCCTTTGCCTAAAATGAAGAGTCACAGAATGGTCTGGGTTGGAAGCTCCCACCAGTGCCACCCCCTGCTGTAGGCAGGCACACCTTCCCCTAGCCCAGGGTGCCCAAAGCCCCATCCAACCTGGCCTTGAACCCTTCAAGGATCCAGGGGCAGCCACAGCTTCTCTGGGCAGCCTGTGCCAGGGCCTCCCCACCCTCCCGGGTAGGGTTTCTGCCTCCCATCTCCATCTGCCACTTCTGTGGCTGAAGGCTATTCCCCCTGTCACCAGCCCCTCTACAGCTTTCTTGGAGCCCCTTGAGATACTGGAAGGTGGTCAAATGCCTTCCCAGAGCCTTCTCTTATTTTCCTGGCTGAACCAGACCAACTCTCAGCCTGTCTCCACAGCAGAGGTGCTCCAGCCCTCGGAGCATCTCTGTGGCAACCTCTGGACTCACTCCAACAGCTCCATGTCCTTCTTGTCTTGGGGACCCCTGGGCTGGACATAGCACTTCAGGGAGGTCTTACCAGAGTAGAGGGGCATAATTCCCCCTCAACCTGCTGGTCATCCTGATGGGATGCAGCCCAGGACCTGGTTGGCTTTCTGGGCTGCAAGCACACATTGCTGGCCCAGTATGTGAATCATTGTGACTCCGGTGATTTGAAGATTTTAAGATCACTGTGTCCCATGCACAAGTATTATCATTAGAAACTTATCACAAGACAGGCCAAACATCCTGTCTTTGTTCCAGGGATTGTTAAAACTACAGCTAAGCCTAATACTCTGGCAAACAGTAACCAACAGGTCCCAAAACTAAAGCTTTGATAATCACATCAAGTGTATCAAATGCAAGTGTCTCATCTTGGCATTTCCCTTCTCTGTCTCCTTCAGTTCCCTCTGTGTTGGATCCTCTCACCTCCTGCAGATTCTTAGTTTGCTGGCTGTTTGACAGCACGTTGAAAGCTGCAGGCAGCAGGAATAGCTGCCATAAGTTTTTCATGGCTCCTCATGGGAACATTTGCTAACATTGGAAAGAGCTTGTGATTGACGTAGCTCCAAGTTCTAGTGTAGGAGCACCAAGCAGCCAGTCCCTGAGCAGTGCAGTGGGTTTTAAATGATAGATACAGTCAGAACTCTAACCCTGAATCATTCAGGAACAGAGACATCATCTCTGTACTCTGGCTGATGCAACCATGGCCCATGCAGCAAAGCTGATGCAGAATGTTACCATGACAGAATGGTTTCTTTGGTTGAAAGGAAGGCTGAGGATCGATTTTTATCAGGTCCTATGGCCAAGCGCTTCTTTACTAACAAAAATAATGTGGTTTAAGGGTGGGATTCAGGACTCCCGGTTTGTGCAGCTCCTCTGTGCTCTTGCAGTGTTGTGCTGTGGCAGAATGATTTGCTTTGTGGCAACCTTGGTTTTGTGTTGCTTTTCCTTAGGTAGAGAGTTGTGAGAGCAGCTCCCACAGCATGGATGAAGTCTCTCTCAGTGAATTTGGGGAATGGACTGAAATCCCTGGAGCTCATCACATCATTCCCTGTGGCTTCATTAAAATCGTGGAGATTTTGGCTCGCTCTATTCCTGAGTCTGTCATTCAGCTCCGCAAGCCGGTCAAGTGCATCCACTGGAACCAATCGGTCAGCAAGGAGATTGAGAGGGTGGCTGATCACAACAGTGACCTCCCTGAGGAGGACAAGGGCTCAGATGTCTTCGTAGAGTGCGAGGACTTTGAGTTCATCCCAGCTGACCATGTCATTGTGACCGTGTCCCTGGGAGTCTTGAAGAAATGCCATGAGAGCCTGTTTCATCCCCGCTTGCCTGAGGAGAAGGTGATGGCTATTGAGAAGCTAGGAATCAGTACGACTGACAAGATTTTCCTGGAATTTGAAGAGCCTTTCTGGAGCTCTGAGTGCAACAGCATCCAGTTTGTTTGGGAAGATGAGGCGGAGAGTGAGAGCTTGACTTATCCTGAGGACCTGTGGTACAAGAAGATCTGCGGCTTTGATGTACTCTACCCACCAGAGCGGTATGGCCATGTTCTGAGTGGATGGATCTGTGGAGAAGAGGCTTTGATTATGGAGAAGTGCGATGATGAAACTGTGGCAGAAATTTGCACCGAAATGCTACGTAAATTTACAGGTTAGCCATGCTCTGGTTCCTTTGGTGAGTGGAGAAGAGCAGGAGAGTGGGGCTGGGCTGTTGAATAACTACTAGGAAGGAAACACAGGAATGTAGTTTTTAGTTCTTTGGCATTTTATGACCCTTTGAACGGGCTGTGTGTGTGCTTCCAGCATACCTCCTGCTTGGGTGTGCCTGAAAGCTCTTTATACAGAGGGTCTGATAACCAGCTCAGGAAGCGGTGGGCAGAAGTGCTCGAGGATGCCATGTCCACTGCTTTATGTAATCGCAGGCAGCTCTTCAGCAGCTGGGGCTGTCAGACTCAGTACTCTTGAGCTCTTCTAGACCCAGGGCAGTTGAATGTGTTTAGATCAGCTGCAGTGTGGTGGTTGACTCACATCCCTGAGTGCCATCCAATGTGAGGCTATATGGAAACCTCACTGGCCTAAATTTCAAAGAATCCATTGATCTCGAGAGTTCCCATTTTCTGAATACCTCGTTTAAACCTTCCTGCACTTCACAGGTTTCACATTTACTGAACACACGGCATTAAAGGCAGCAGTTGGAGGAACACAGATCTTATGTGTATTATACTGAGAAAATCCAACATGAAATCACTGAAAGTAGTAATTCTGAACACACTGGCTCTTAGTTTCTCTGAAGTCACTTCTGTAGAGGTTGCACACCTTTCCAAGACAAGGGCTTTTTGTGTCTGCAGCGGTCTTTGAGTTACGCTAATGGAAGACACTCTACAAGTGCAGATGTAAGGTAGTAATCTTGAAAGAAATAGCGGGTGACTTATTGGCAGTCTTGAAATAAGGATTTTGAATTTATACATAATGATGAGCAATTGTAAGAGCATCATCCTCCAAGATTAAGTGTATTTTATGCTATTCTAGAGATGGGTCCCTTGATTAAGCTATTTATATCTTCCTGCTAGCTTGTCTTAGCCAAATCTCAATACCCTGTGGGTTTTTGTCTTACTGATTGTCCATGTGCCTCCAGCTAACTGAAGAAACTTGCCTTCACAAGTGTAGCTTGCCCAGCGCTTACAAGACCATTTGCTTCAACATCGTGGAGGTCCAGAGAAAGAACCTGGAAGCTGAGGACTGCCTGCATGACTGGCACCTGCCAAAAGAGGCATTAACGTTTTACTGCTCTTTTCAGGAATCATAGGATAGGCAATGGATTCAGAAACCTGATTTTAGAGACCAAAACTGAATCCTTGTTTCAGCTTGTGCAGTGTTGCATTTATGATGGATGATGAACCTGGGGCTCCCCTGCAACCTGCAGAGAATTAGGATGAATTGGTGAATGCTCAACTCCGGGCAGCTTCTGCCTCCCGGGCTGTGTGTTTTCAGAGGCGTTAGGTATCCTTAAGTTATGTTGCAATGCCACTGTGTACACACCTTCTTTCCTGCTGACTTCAGCAGGCCAACTGCTCCTCTGGGCAGTGGTAGCCAGAGGCTCTTCTCTTTAAGGCTGGATTGGTCCACTGCTGACATCTCCCAAAGCATATAAACAACTTTGTTGCAGCTCTTCTTGCTTAATACCACTTTTTTTTGATTGTTTTGTTTTTAAATGCCTCGGCTTTTCAGTGGGAATTTAGCTTTTCGGGTCTTCCTTAATTTGGTAAGGGGGAATATACTCTCCCTCTTCCTTCTGGGGTTCTTTTGCTGTTATTGTTTGTGTATGTTGGATGTTCCTCTATCCACCCTGGATAGAAATATGTTGGCACTGGGTCTTTGGTATGTGCTGCAGTTGCTGTTCCAGCTGATGCACCTGGTCACTGTCATTCAGCCTCTTCAGCAGTGTGAGCTCTGTCTCAGCCTTCTGCTAATCCTGGGTTATCTAATCCTGGAGATTTTCAGAGTGGATTCACTAGGGCCTTGCCCTTCAATGGATATTTTGTGCATAAACTGAGAGGTTGCCCTTCATCTGCTTGAAACCACAAGAAGAAAAACCTGCCCTCGGAGCACTACACGACCTATTCCACTTTCTGCCCAAAAACCATCTTGTTAATTTGTCAAAAGCCTTTTCACAGCTCTTTCAGGATGGCCTCACTAAGGTAGCAGGGTTTATCCTATTTTCCATAGCAGGTTCACAGAAGCATCAAGGCTAATCTGTGCCTGGTGCTGGGCAGGCTGAACTAACAGAGGCATGCTCAGCTCATCATGCATGTACTGTCTTCTCCACTAATCTGTTTAATTTGGAGTGTGGGAGTGGGTTAGAACAGTCTAAGGAACGGTTGGGGGTTACAAAACAGCTTTCTGCCTGAGATCTAACTGCAGTTATTTCTGAAAATGACTGGTCTCTTCTGGTCCAATTAGCACCACTAAATCCAGCTTTTAAAGCATTGCCCGCCACCCAACTTCATGTAAGTCAACTGAATTGGAAACTAGTCTTCCTAGGATCCTAAGCTCAGTGAGAAGAAAGACTCTTCCATAAGGCAGTTCAGATCTTCCGTACCTTACCTGGTGCTCTGTGACATCTTCTGAAGATTTTCTCTACTGAGTGTAGATCGCTGCTTAAATTCAGTAATGAAAGTAGGTAGTACGAGCCTTTTAATGTTCACTTTGCCTTTTGTAGCTTTCATGTTCTGAGTGTAAAATCCCCCACATTCTTTCCTCTTATTCTTCTATTCAGGAATGAATACATTAGCCAGGTGGGTTCCCATCTTCGGTTGTGTTTTCTTAGTCCCTTGCTTATGGTCACTGTTGCTTTGGCTTTAAAGGCTGTTAGACCAGCTAAATCCATTCTTTTAAACTCAGTGTCATTTCACACTGAGACTTCCTCTCCAAGAGGAGATGATCTGTCTCTGTGACCTTACATTTCACATGCAGGTTAGTGTTGCAGATTACCTGGCTTTGCTGTGAAAAGCTCGGAGGATTGTTCTGACATAAGAACCATTGACAATTGCTGCTTTTCACAACTGAATGGCTGAAAAGCAGTGTCCTCTAAATCTGATTAAACAAGATGCCTTTGAACAATTAGAAGTCTTGCTCTGTTTTAGATTTTTTTTTCTTGTTGGCTAAGCTCTGAGTGTTAGAAGCCAGAAAGCAGTAATTGCAGACCTACTCCATCTGAAGGACTCACTGATTTGTCAAGCTGCTACTGGAGATGCTCGGAGTTGTTGTCCCCATCTTCCAGCTGTTTCTGTAGAAGGCAACGATCTCTTTCAGGTCTTGTGTCATATCTGCCAGCCCCATGTAGATACCTGGGATGCCCTAATGTCACTCTGGCTGCTGTAGACGTTAATGTGAAGGTAGTACCACAGATCTATGTTGGCCTTGATGGGATCCTAGAAACCGTGCTCTTAGGCAGCTAAATTTGGGTGTCTGTTTAGATCTGTGTGTTGATTTTATGATACTCCTGTGTCTCATAATCAGCCCATAACTATTAGCCACACCTTCCAGGAGCTGAATGGAGGTGAGATCTTTTGAGGCACATTGAGTTACGTTCCATAACTTTACAAGTGGTAATCTGTGGCATAAAGATATATGCCCTCCTGTTCCAGTGAAGGCTAAGGTCCTTTTTTAGCCGTTTTATCTCTCTTTGGACAGTGGAAATGTAGAAGTTTCCACATCCTGTATGAACTGTTACTTTTATCTGTTGGAAAAGGCACATGTTTACCCATCTAGTTAAAAGCAGATTGAGAAAGTCCAGTTGAATATGCTCCTTGAATGAGCATGGCCCTCCCAGTCCTTATAATTCTGTCCTGCAAACAACAGTTGAGAATTATAGCTTCTGTTAATGTGTTCCTACCTGACCTCCAGCCAAGCTCCTCCTCTCTTTGCAGCAGAAATGAAGGTCTCATGATTTTCCTTTTAGAAACAGCTCCTCATCTTAAAAAGTGCATAAAAGCATAGGGACTAGTAGTTGCATAGTGGACATTTGGATCATGCTCACATGGTCTGATGTGCTTCAAAACCTTTAAGGAGCTCGTGAACATATTCAGCACAGTGTGGTGCTAGGGAGACTGGTGTTGGTTCTGTACAGCTGCATTTAACATTCCAAGGCTCCTTAGCCCCATGCTGGCAGCTGGCTTGGGCATCGCTGCAGGGAGCTCTGCCATCTGCCCAAGGCATGCTTCATGTTGCTGTGCTGTATTTTCCCTTGTGATGGAGTTGCTATGTGAAGAGTAATTCCCTGGTGGGAAGGCTTCTCTTTACCTGCTTGTATACAGAGTACAAGGTCATCCATGGGAAACGCTAGAGAGAGACAAAGCTGTTGCTTTCACCAGCCTGAACAATCGCTCTATTAGGTATTGCTGGATGTAAGCAATTGCTGATTGTCTTCAGGACTTCACAAACCCTTTCATTAACAAATTTCAGCCTTTTAGCAGATCTCTGGCCTTACCTGCAGGCTGACAAGCCCTCATCTTGTTGCTTGTACTTGTGTGTTCCTGTTAATCATCCTTTTATCGACATCTTGCTGACTTCTGCACTGAAAATCTTCCGGCTGCCTTGATGGTGGAACACAAGAACATGCACTATCTACAGAAGAGGCACCACCAGCCCACTGAAAAGACTCCTTTTTTTGTTCGCAAATACGTTGTGTGATTGGTTTTGTGTAATGTAGTGTGGTGGATGGCTGCTTTGTCCCTGATTGGTGTCGCGTTGTCTGACAGCTTTCATGGTGTGTTCTCCTGGTCTTTCCCACAGACCGTAAAAATAAAACACGATAACTTACTTCCTTGACGCATCTGAGACCTCCCTGTTCTCAGGCTCCCTTGGGCTTTTCACTTCCATCCCAGGCATTCCTGCTTTGAAGATTCTTGGAGGAGCATATTTTAAAGGCTTTGTTATCCTAAATTGTTACTCCTGAAACAACAGTCAGTTGTAGGATGTATTTTGTTTGCAGGGTATATTTATTTGCTAGTCTGTGCCATATTTTGATCTGGAAGTGAGTGGGTTAGAAAGTGTTCACAGTGTGCTCTGGCAAGCCATCCAGGTGCCTTTGCTCTGTTCCAGTCTTGTATTTCATGGCTCTGGCTGACACACAATGCTCCAAAGAACAGTAGCTGAACCGGGAAAGTAACCTGCTCCTGACTCTAAGGAATTAAAGGCATGCCTAAATAATTGTTTAGTAGGACTAAGTAATGTAGCACGTACCTAGGCTTTACAGTTGGAAGTCTCCCTTTCTAAGCCTTTCTGATGAAGAAAAAGGGGGAATTTAGATTGTCTTCACAGCAGGCTAAGCGTGCAGCAGTGGTAAGGTCTGAAGCAGACACAGGAACTGCACAAGATGCAAACACATTTCAATTACTCTTTTTTCTTGTGCTGATGGACTCCTAGAATGCAGTACCTGAGCCTTGCCTGGGATGTAGGTAGGGTTGCCCCAAGTTTGGGTCTGAGCTCTTCTACTGAGACAATTTTTCTTCATTGCCTTTCTCCCTGTCCTGTCTCCCCATTCCTTTCCTGCCAAGCCAGATACCATAATACATATACAAATACCATACAGGTTGCCAACAAAATCTTGCTCAGTGACACTGTGATGGTCTCAAACCAGCGTTGTAAGAAGCTTTCTCACATATGACCCTCTCTGTGTCAGTTCTCCCTGAGGCACTTGTGGCACCAGCTCATGGGCTGCCTTGACTACAGTGCTGGTCCCGCATGCTCCTGTACTCCTTAGGATGGGGACAGTGGGTGATGAGGGCCTTATCATGATGGCTCACTCATGTGCCACTCACTGCTGTGTCCTCTTAGCAGATAAAATCCTACAGCAGTCCAGAAATCCCACTTCCTACCTCAAAAGCCCTCTTTTCATTCCATGTGTCTCCCACAAAATCGATCTGTTGCATTTTAGGGCAATTACGGGGAGCAACTGCATAACATTTGGAGTGAGTAACACAGGTTTTGAAAGCTTTCTGACAGGTTTTCCTATGCTGCCACATAATCAGGATTTGCCTGCTAACATTCTGATGTCCATTTCTCTTTGGAAGCACACCTCTACGCTATTTGCTGTTACCTAGATACTTAATAATATAAGAGAGATCTGTTTGGGGCCCTCTTTCCTGCAGTCTGCTGGCTTTGGTGGGATATATTTTCACTAACTCTGACTGAATACATGCCACTCCACACCTTGCCCAGGCATTGTTGTGTTTTTTTGTGTTTTTTTTTTCTTCTCAGACACAGTCTTACTTTTTATCTTCTCCTGTTTTCCACCCAGGGAATCCAAACATTCCGAAACCTCGCCGGATCCTGCGGTCCTCCTGGGGCAGCAATCCCAACTTCCGTGGATCCTACTCTTACACCCAGGTTGGGTCTAGTGGGGCTGATGTAGAGAAACTCGCCAAACCACTGCCTTATGCTGAAAGCTCCAAAACTGCTGTAAGTATGTCCCAAATTGGTTCTGTGGCAAGAAGACTGATAGGATGTTGGGCAGTGGGTTCTCTGAGAAGTGTCGGGTATAGATGAGGAAATCTTTCTGTGTTGGCAGTAGAGGGTGAGGGAAGCCCAGTCCTTGCCTGGGCATGGACAGTGGATTATGAATTTGTTTCTCTGTTGCTGCCTTTGCTTTCTGAATATAGCATGGAGAACAGGAGCATATATGGAGATAGTTGCCATGGCTCAGCTGATGAGCAGTAATGTATTAAGCCAAACTCAGTCTGTTGTCCAGGATTGTGTGTCCAAATCCCAAAGACAAGGGTTGATGAACATGCAGCCTCCAAGAATCTGCCCTGTCAGTCTCCTCCATCCAGAGGATGACCCCACCGTGTGATTTTGTGCAGCACAGAAATCTACTTTAAAAGACAGTAGGAGCTTTAGCAATCCTTCTCTGTAGTTCCTGGGGAAGAGAAATTCCTTCAAGCACCTAATAATGGATGTAAGAATTAAGACACTATGTCTTACCTTGGGTTTTGAGACACAATTTTTTTTCTTCTGAAATTTCTGTCCAGAAAAATAAACCCTGGATGTGCAGAAGGCTAAATTATAATTCAGGAAAGCAAAGAGCTGAGTTGACAGAGAATTGAGGTGCTCAGGCACTCATGCAGGTTTGATTGAGATGATTTGAGCTAGCATCTGGCTCTGATGGTGCCTCAGCCCTGCAAACAGCTCCATGCAGGCATTGCAACAGGGCAACCTTGACACTGGCAGACACGTGCTGTGCCCAGTCCATGTGGCACATCGTGTTGGGATTTTGAGAGCACGCACCCGAGAAGCGCAGAAGTCAGCTTGTCAGGGGGTGTGGAAGGGCACAGTTCTGTCTCCTTCTAGCTTAGCGTCAGCTTCCCAGTAAGCAGCACTGAGCTGTTCTGCTTCTCTCATCCTCTGCAGCCAATGCAGGTGATGTTTTCAGGGGAGGCCACTCACAGGAAGTACTATTCCACAACCCACGGTGCTGTGCTTTCTGGGCAGAGAGAGGCTGCTTACCTCATTGAGATGTACCAGGACCTCCTGCAGTGCCGCAACTGAAGGGCCCTGAGTTTGAACACCATCAACTCCCAAATCCTTGTACAGGTGTGTGGAGGGGTTCTTTTTAAATTTCAGTTCACAGTCAAACAGCCTTTATCTCTTTTTTTTTCTATTAAAAAAAAAAGAAGAAAGATCTAATTGTTTAAAAAGTTAGTTACCAATAGCTTCATTTCTGTGTGCTGTATTGTTAACAGGGAAGGGTGCTCCTTTGTCGGGTAAACTGTTTCTTTGCAATTTTAATTCTAACTTCACTTTTGGTGCCTATCATTTTTTTTTCTTTCTGTATTGTAAGTGCCTTCTATACTAAAATAAATGTTGTAATAAAAAGACTGCGTGCCTTGGTGCTTCCTGGCCACTTCACTCAGTGATTAGCAACTCTTTTATTCTGTGTTATAAAAATACAGGATTTTCTTCCTTCCTATGAAATTTCACTACCAGAACTTGTGGTGGTGAGTGGTGCAGCTTGTAAAGAGAACAACAGAGTTTAACCTATCACTTGTCCTTCAAAGATTCTTGAACCACGGAAGGAAATTTGGAAGGAGCATTCATACTTTGGCACCAGACTAAAGTGTGGAGTAAACGCGCCCCACAGTACTTTGGTAATGCAGATGCAGCTGGGGTATCATATATGGCTGTAATAGGGGCCAACTAATCCAAGTGGAGAACACCATGCAATTAGGTGTGACTGTGAGCAAGGAGAATGGGGAGAAACGTAATTCTTGAGCTACTGCTGTGATGAAACCGCATCTTTTGTTACAGAATCCCAGACTGGTTTGGGAGGGAAGTGACCTCAGAACCATCCCCCAGTGCCACCCCCTGCCAAGGGCAGGGACACCCTACACTAGCCCAGGGTGCCCAAAGCCTCAACCAACCTGGCCTTGAAACCTGCCAGGGATCCAGGGGCAGTCACAGATTCTCTGGGCAGCCTGTGCCAGGGCTTCCCCACCCTCCCTGGGAAGGGTTTCTGCCTCCCATCTCCTCTCCATCTGCTCTCCTGCAGCTGAAGGCCATTCCCCTTGGCCCGTCCCTCTCTGCCCTTGTCACCAGCCTCTCTCCAGCTTTCCTGGAGCCCCTTGAGGGACTGTTATACAGCAGTATGCAAATCAGGTGACGTTTTCGCCCCTCACTCCAGGAAAAAAAATTCCAAAAGTGCGAATGACACCATTGATGTGGAAGAGTTTTCTCAGGGAGGTCAAGGCCATTCCCACTAGTAAGGAATTTTGAAGGAATGTAAAGCTTGGCTCAGACATGTTACATTGGGACTAAAAATATATTTGCCGTGGTACCTGCCATAGTCTTCAACTGAAACTTGTTAAATGCTGTCCCAGGTTTATGCTTATTCCAAGTACAAGTTGATCAAATAGATCTTTCTTCCTTTGCTTGGGTGGAAACGGCTTCTCTGTGTTTTGAACTATGAACTATGAAATGACTAAATGCCAGTGCCCAGGATAAGGGATGCCTGGCAAGGTTGGTTGTGAGCCTGTCAGCTCCTCCTTGTGTGATCTGAAGAGCACCTCCAGCAGCTACTCCTCTGGCAGTGACTGAGTTAAACTGTTGAAAATTCCTTTAAATGTTCTTGAAAAAATAGCTATGAATAAAGTTGATAAAAAAGCAAGAAAAAGCTTTGAAAATTAACTTGGAGTCTTAATACAAGTAAGACAACAAGCCTGTCCTAGTGTGTACCACTTAACTTCGGGAAGGTATCCAAGCTAAAGCTTACCCTCTGTGTGGAGAACAAACTGGTTCCCAGCGGAGCCTTAAGGTAATCACCTGTAGTGGTCTGTCTGGAAGTAAAGATGTAAGAATTAAATCGCGTAAACGGGGCTTTGTAAAGCAGAACCTCTGGGAACTGGGGGTTTCCTATGGTCTGGTTTGGCATCCGCTACCCCGTGTGACACGTGTGTATGCTCTTTGTGCTTTTCTGGGGTGGGTGTTCTTATTGCTTAACTGCAGCTATTTGTAAGTGGGGTGCCCAGCTGATAAATTAGTTACAGAGGGTCCTTAGGGACAACAAAGAGAGGGAAAGGGGNAAAGGGGTGGGGGGGCGGGGGGCAGAAATCTCTCTGGATGACTGCAGAATCATTGATCAGAGTCATGGCATCATTTAGGACTGAGAAGACCTTTCAGTTCCTCAAGGCTGGGGGTGTACAAGGGGGAGACACAGAGAGGGGACACAGCCAGGGCAGCTGATCCTGCCTGGAGAAAGGAATTTTCCATACTGTATGGCATTGTGCTGCCAGGGGCTGAGGGAAGAGCATGGACGGAGTGAGGCAGCGATGGTTTTTGTATTCCCAAGATAGGGTGGATGAATTCCTGGTTTGCTTTCCTTGTGTGGCTTTTGTTTTCCCTATTAAACCTTCTTATCCCACGAGTTTTCCCGCTTACCCTTCCGATTCTCTCCCCATCCCAACATGGGGACAGCGAGTGAGCGGCTGCCTGGGGTAAAACCACAATGCCAACCACTACCCCAACCCTGCCGAGCCCACCGTTAAACCGTATCCCAAAGTGCCACATCTGTGTGATTTTTACATGCCTCCAGGGGTAGCTGCGAAAAGCCGCTATGCTGGTCACCGGGGTCTCAAAGCCCCTTTCCTGCTCCATACAGGCAATACGGCAACAGCGACTGGCTTGGCCGAGCAGGGATCTGTCAGCGCTCACGCAACTGGTAGGTCTCAACACCCAGAATGGAATGTCCCAGGGCACTGGCTTTTAATAAAGGCTTTTCTCTTCATAGCTTGTGTTCCTGTGCGCCATTCAGCTTTGGGCCTGGCATACACCCCATGAGCAGGTGTTGTCCTGCTCTAACCACCCGGTTCCACGGACCTGCCTTCGCTGCAGGAGGTTGAGCATTTCTTAGCAAAACCCAAAGTGTTCCTCCATCCAGTGCACCCTCCACCCTGGGCAACTCTGCAGAACTTGCAGTGGACACAAACAGCTGGATGTGCAAACAGGCAGCTCCTGACAAAGAGAGGTATGGAGGTTGTGGTTTGGGAGCCCCCAAGGGATGAGGAGGGTCAGTCCAGCTGCAAGTCGGGGCAGGATTCCCTCCTTTGCTGGGGTATTGCTCTGCCTGAGAACTAGAAACTTGTGTGTGGGCAGGTTGGCGAAGGAGGAGAGGCCAGTGACTGAAGCTTCACGCCTCCTGGCCTGGCGGTGGTTTTCGTTCTCCTTTCTTATAGGGGCTTCCCTTCCCCACCAGAAAATTCTTGGAAGGCAATCCCACTTCACTGCTGCTTCACTCCTCCGCCTCTGACACCTGCAATTCAGCCTTTAAAACAAGGCTCGGGTTCCTCTCAGAGGCACTAAAATTAGCAATTGTTTACTAAGAGGTACTTAAAATTAGCAGCAAAGGCCTTGAGCATTCGCCCTTGCCCTGGGTGAACGGTCCCAGGCCTGTGCTGGTCCCCAAGCTGCGCATGTGAGCACAAGCCAGGCTGCACCCTGGATGTTAATCATACAACAGTGTAAGGGATGGAGTTTGGTGACCAGGAATTTTCCCTGGTGCTCATTTATTTACAGTAGCAACAGAGACCCAAAGCAGAAATGGAGACTGGAACCCCCTGGGAGGTACCAAGACACATAGAAGGAGTTATGGAAGCAGACAGGAAGGAATAGCAGCAGTTTGGGATGTACCTGTGTGTCTGACCATATTGCATCATTTCATTGCTGCTGCACAGGGCTAGCTGCAGCCTTCCTCTCCTCTTATGTCCTGGTTCTGGCCAGGCCAGAGCTGACTTCTCCAAGCAGCCAGCACAGGTGAGCTGAGTTGGCTGGGGCTGTTTCCACACCACCTGACATCAATGATCCCCTATAAAAGGGGTTGGTGGGGCAGAGGCAGGGGTTGGTTGTGTGGCCCTTGTGATGGTACAGTAGTCTCTGTTAGCTTCTCATTGGTTGGTAATGTATTCTGTGATATCACTGGGTGTGTCTGTTATTGGTTTTCTCTCAAAGTGTTTATCAGTAAATTGTTTTTATCCTAACCAATGGACCTTCGTCTGTTTTCTCTCCTTATGAAGAGGGTGAGTTTGTGGGTGGCTGGTGGTGTTCAGACTCTGTCTAAGACTGAACCATAACACTCAGTTCAAACATCCCCTCTTCCACAGGCTTTATTTCTTTTCTCCCTTTCCTGCATGAAGATGTAAAAATTGGAAAAAAACTAAAAAATCCCAAACAGTCTGAGTTGTAGCTTTTAGTTGAGTACCCTCAGGACCGACCTGCTTGAAGTGCAGCACACTCATGCCTGCAGACTCTATTTGCCTCATCCGCAATGACTGGCACTCCTGAGGACATCCAACTGTCTTCTCCAGCACCTTGGTGCTGTGGGATGAAGTGGAGAGGCTCTGGCTGTCCAAACCAGGCTTGGCAGTCAGCTTGGTGTTATTGGAGGGGGGCCTGAAAAATGGACAAACTCATCAAAAGTGCGGGCAGTGAGTGGATGCTGACCTTGCAAAGGGTCAAGGGATGGAAAAGTGGGTCCTAGCTCTGCACTTGGCGTTGGGTATTTTCTCTTCCTGTGGCCATCCCCGGGACTAGACCACTGGCTTCTCCTTAGGGTCCTTTCCTGCTCAACAAAGATGGTTTTGTGCTGCCATCTGGTGGCATTAAACCTTGTCTAGAAATATACAGAGCTACGTGGTGTGATTAATATATGTGTACATACACACGTAGATGTGCGCGAAGTGAAAATGTTGGGAGCCAGCAGGGGTGAGAGGGCAGTTTATCAGTGAGTTTTGCTTCCAGCAAAGGGAGTTGAGGGTCTCAACCTGAGATGCCCTTAGGGTGTCCGAGACATCCCTGGTGGGGGGTGGTAGAAGCTGTGGAAGGTGGATGGAAGGTGCTGGATGACTTCTTTGTGTGTGTGTGCCTATGTGTGTGAGGTTTTGGTCATGATGCAGGGTCCCTGAGGGACGGGGTACCAATTACATGGTGTCTTGGTGATGGCAGTCCACCTGCTCCCCATCTGCTTGGCCCACAGGAGCTTCAAGATCAGCATCACTGCATGACTGTAGCATCTGGCATGCAGTCAGCACACAAGCCTCCACTGGTTGTGTCTCCCCTTCTCCCACCCTGGGAACTTTAGGTCTCTCCTCGTAAAAATGGCAATGTTTAGTTAGGTCCTATGTGAGCATCGAACACAGATGTGCTGAATATGAAGGCTATCCCTGAGTTGCAGGGACATGTGAGAGCTCAGCACCTTCCAGGATCTCCCTCTCTCCTCCCACCCTCTTTCCCTGCTATAGTCCCTTGCTGGACTACAAAGGAAGTGGGTCACACATGGTCATGGGCTGATGACCAAGTGGACCAGCATCCCTTCTCATGGGCAGGTACTAGTGACACTGTGTTAGAGGGACAGGCCACGAGGGATGAGCAGCTGGCATGAAACTGACCCCAGCAAAGGACTCTGATCCTTGACCAATGCAAAAAAATATCCTCTGTGAAGCACAGGGAGAGATTTCCTAGCCCTAGTTAGCCTGGCAGTGCCACGGCAGGGCTGTTTGCTGCGGGTATCTGTAAGATAAGTGATGTGAGTGAGAGAGCAGCAATAAAACAATCAATTATGGTCCAGAGAAGTAACAGCCTTGGTTTTCTCACGGGCATCATGGCCCTGATCACTGCAGCTGCCAGAGGGCAATTTGCAAGGCATTTGGCAAAAGAGCATTGCCTAGTGAGAAGGCAACAGCACGGGCAGTGGGTGATTCAGGGGCTGGCAAATCCGTTTATAAGGGGAGAAAGTTAAAAAAGTAAAATTAGCAGAGCTAAGCATGTTGCCTTTCTCTGGGCAGCAGGCGAGGGCTGAGCTGGTGGGATGCCAGGGACGTGGGAAGATCTGGCAGAGGCTCAGGGGAGGGTTTGCGGCCGTCATGAGTGGCGTGGCTGGATGCAGGGTGTGACGGCGGAGCGATGAGAGAGGGCACACGAGCGTCGTGCTGATGGGAACACGAACGTCCCGAGGTCTGCAGCAGTGCTGTGCTGAGACTCACCAGCTGAGGGCCTTGAATCTCCAGGAAACCTCGGTGCAGCGGCGTCAGAGCCAGACTTCTTCCCTGCCACGGATCACCTCGTTTAAAACAACACCACAAGCCATCAGCTGGCTGCTTACAGGTAAGGACGCTTCGAAGTCTGATCAGGAGCTGTCTCCCTGACCTGAGTGTGTTCAGACCATCTTGATAACATCTGGACTTGCTTGTGCTCATAAATACACCCAGAAGTCCTGGTCACACTGCTATAATGGGTTGAATTTTTACCTACTTCTGTGATGGTGACCTTTGTGTTTCTGCATGATAGGAAGAGACTTGCTCAAGACAGGAGCTGTGCTCCTCTTTAATCCCACACTGCTGTCTTCTCTGATCTGAACTGCACCTATCTGCTCCTTGCTAAAGTGAGCACATATGACTCCCAGCAAGCATAGAGGGCTGTCTGATAGTTGTGTTGGTGACCTTGTGCTACCTTGTTCCAGTTTCTCCATGCTGATGTGCTCACGGGGAAGACAGCAGTTGATCATCACAGCTGTTGTGAAGGGTGTTTTGGCCTCATGGCAGAGACACGATTGCATGGTTCAAGTTACAGTCCAAAAAAGGACCTTGAGCAAGGACCTTGTTTTGTCCTGTCCTCCTTCTCTAGCACTGGTTGCATCCATTTGTTGGGTGCCACCAGTCATGGCTGAGCAGAAGAATCCATGTCACTGTAGAATTTCTGTTCCTGGACCACTTTCTGCTCTCAGTGAAGTTTCTGCTGAAAATTCTGCTGGCCCATGTCTGCAAGTAGAGCCACAGATTGAAGTGGACCTGTTAATGTAAGGATAGATCCAATCCCCTGTTTTGCAGATGTAGTTTTTCTGTGGCCTCCACAGAAGATAACAATTACTTGGTGCACAACTCTTTTCCTGGCACTTTCTCTTCTGAGTCCCCTTTGATGTAGAGAGAGGAAGGGTTGTAGCCCACATGGGGTGTAGTCAGGTCCCGTCTTGTCTTTCAGAAATGCGTGTCACTGCCATTGTAGTCCAACACGCTGATGAGCCAAGGCCTCTGTACTGTTTGCACCTCATCCTGCTCTTCCATCTCCGATCAGATCACAGTCAGACCTGGATACCTTCCTTCTTTCCCCAGGCTTAGGGACCACCTACTGGAAAAGTTCAGCTTTGTTTCATTTTCCTCTCACCACCACCCCCAACAAAGGTTTGGTCTTCTAATTTTTGTTTCCCTTTCAATTAAAACACCGATTTATTTTCCCACATAGCAGCCTTCTGATGGCTCTGCTGGGAAGGGCTGGGTGATTTTCCACAGCCATTTTGTGATGCTGAGCCCACAGAAACTTTTCTTCTACGACTTTTAAGCAGCAATAAAACTTTCCCATCCCCAAAGAATAGGAATATCAAGCTACCTGCTGACACAATCGGCTCTAAATGGGACAGGCTTTCAGCACAATCAGGGTGGAGGAATCACAGCTTTTTACCGTAATACCTTTTCAGACAAGGATTAATTTTAGGTCGACCATCTCTGCTGCCAGAATCACATCTGGAGATGCAGTCAGTGTATTGTGTGTGGTCCTCTTAGCAAGAGACAGCTCTTCTGGTAAAGCCCACTTCTGTCCTGCACATTTTCAGATGGGAAAAAACTTCATTCAAAACACCTCACAAAGCCTCACTTCATGAAAAAAGTGCCAAGGTATCCCCACTTCCAGAGAACTTCTCCTCTCAGATAAGCTGCAGACAGCCGAGAAGCAGCTGGGTTGGAAGAGCGCCGGAATAGATAACAGCAGCTCAGAGGTGGGGGCAAAGGGTGTGTTTGGATAAAATACCCCACAAATTATCTGGACCTGTATGCAGTTGTCAGTGCAGCTGAGTCACAGTTTTATTTGCTTGAACTGAAAACTCTTGGTAAATATATCTAAAAATAGACATATTTATATTCTTGTGTGTATATATATATATATATATATATATAAATGCAATAGCCCTCATTCCAGAGCTCTACTAAGCAGAAGATGCCCAAGACTTTGTAAAGGGGCTACATGGCCTTGAACTCATCAGAGTAGCTCTGAACTAATTTTTCAGAAGGATCCCTTCCCAAAGCTCTCTCTGGCCCTGCACTCTCCACCCTCCTTTCTATTACCTTTAGCCTGTGCACAGTGTAATGTCCTAGCTATGTGGTAGCGTCACCATGTCCACGCCTGTTGCTCCAGGAAAAATACTTCCACTGGGAAATGCAAGAGTGGGAGAGAAGGAGCTTTGCAGAGCTCATTGTCACTCACCCATATTTTGAGGGCAGCTGAGACACAGCTAGGTTCTTCTAGACCTGAAGTGACCCTCTCTGTTCAACCTGGGATGGAATAGAATCCCTTTTGCTGAAGGACTTGTGTCAGGGTGGATGCAGCCAGTCCACTAACCAGTCCTCCCAAGGGGCACAGAGAGAGGAGTAGTTCTGTAGGCAAGGAGAGAGGTCTTGGTTGACCAGATACCCAGGTCTTTAACAGGGTCAGTCTAAAGAGCCTTTTGAGGGAGCTAAGGTATCACAGGATGAGCGGTAAACATTTGTTCTAGCTCTACAGCTGTCATAGGAGAAAGCGAAGAGAAGGATTAAATAGTCAATTATGGCAGAAGTTCACAGTTCAGTGCTTAGTCCCAGGTGTGCCATGCTGGTTAATGTTCTGATACACAGCTTGGAATTAGAGGCAGATGAACCTACTGATGACACAGAACCAATTTAGGTAGTCAAAAGCAGAGAGGATCTTCAGAGACACCTAAACAAGCCAAGGGAATTAACATTACCATAGCAGAGGAAGTTTAGCACTGATAAAATGCAAACTAACAGGGAAGGGGGGAGAAATTAAGCAAATCCTGAAATGGACAGCATTCTCTGATAACCTGTTCCTGGCCAAGAGTTCCCTGTGTTAAGACAGACAGTTCAATACAAGCCTCTTTTCACTCTATAATTGCAGTCCAGAAAGCAAACAGAACAGTATGTTTCATAAATACTGGGATGCTGACTAATACTGATAGCGCTTTCACATAAAAATCAATGTGTAATCTTTACAGAAGTAGTGGCAAAGTCACTCAGATGATGGCAACTGGGATCCAGGACCTTGGGACAGTTGAGTCACTGGGAGAGATTAATAACATTGGCATTATTTACAACACAAAGAAAGGAGGTATTTTGTGAAGGGACATGGACTATTGCAAACTGTTTAATGTCACAGAATGCGGAAAACCACAGCTAGGCTGGGACTTGCCATCTTGCAGATTCAAAAGGAGAAAGCTCCTGGCATTAAGTTCTCCTTCCAGAGGAGGCTATGGAGGCTGGCCTGGTACAGGATGTTTGCTTCTGAGAGCTGCAAAACTATAGAAGTGCTGCTGCTTTGACCAAATGCAAGTTTTAGATGCTTAGTAGTAAGTACTGTTCCTCTTCCAGAGAATCAAAGCCTCTGGTAGCAACAGCCAATAGGAAAATGTCTGTCACCTTCACTCTTGGAGGGAGAAACATGTAGCATAGGAGATGATGGGGAACAAGGACTGGGGAGTGCATCACCAAGGTAAATGCCCATGTTATGAAAGATCCAGATGGGCTTGCTGGCCCCACTACCCCCATGCAATCACTCTTGTCAGATGGTCACACATCCTTCTTGGGATTTGATAGGATGGTTGTCTCCATGCTTGGCCAACCTAGTTTCTCATGGGTTTCTTAGGTGCAAGGAGACTGTAAATCTTGTAAAGCTTAATTAATTCCAGGTCATTAGTGTGGGTGAGGTGGAGGGATGGTGTCCTGGAGCAGATGTCCTTGCTATCATGGAGATGAAGGTGAAATTGCATGCTGGGGAAGAGGGTTTTGGAGTGGGTATGTGCCCCCAATTCCTGAATGAATGAAGTGTACCTTGACCATGGTCAAGGTTTATGAAGAGGGTAGAGAGAGGAGGAGAAATGCTGACATAGTTTGTGACCCTCCTGGTTAGAAAGAGATCTGAGCCACAGCAAAGAGATGCAAAGCATTAGGGGAGATCAGCTGCAGGATCAGTGGACTTCAACACAGGAATGCAGGCAATCCTCCTGGAAGACCAGAACAACTACAGGTTTTATATTTATGTCCGTTGGAGTTGATTCTACCACTCTAGATCAAGGCACTTTGCAGTTCAGTGCTGCATTTTGGGCCTTCATTGAACTACAACTATTTTAGATCAGAGCAACAGCCGTTCACTAATTGCAATGCTTTTCTTCTCTTAGCTCAGAGTCATTAAGGGGGAGGATAAAGAGAAGAAGGCCATGAGAAATGAAGTTGTACACCTCAGCAGTGAATGGAGATCAGTGTCCTACCATTCACAAGTGACCATTCACAAGTGACATTCACAAGCAAAGAAGATGGAGGTGAGGTACCCACGCATGCGAACAGCTGAGCAGGTATCTCTGCTTCCTTTGCTTGAAAACACCACTTTCCAAAGAGAAAAGTGGGGAGAAGTTACGGAACAAAAATAAAAAGGAGAGAAAAACAAGTTTTTCTGAATAGCTGTGTACATACACGGAGTAATATGAAAGCGCTTTTATCATAAACTCCAATTACAATAAATAGACCATTTTATGTATTCACTGGGGAGGTCTGATGAAGATGTATTAGCATAAAAGTGTCTCAGTCTTGCTATGTCTAGATTCTTCTGAGTACACCCATTTATTTTCCACTTTTAATGACAAATTTCACTTTCAGTCATCAGCATTTTTTTTTCTAGCTGATTATATTTACATGCCTTTTGTTTTGTAGTGAGTTGAGAGAAATCCAAATGAGGCTGGCATTTTTGGCTAACTTTGTCTGTTATCTGGGCAAATGCTGTTCCTGACCCCAAATAATGGTGGGTCCTGGCTCCCAGGCCCTGATGAGCTTGGAAACAAGGACTCTGGGTGATGTTGTCTGTCACTCATATGGTGTGTCCTGGAGAAACAGGTCACAGCCGGGTCCTTCCCTGTGTTGCTGATTCCTATTCTCTCCCCTGGTACCTGCCTTGACAAGACTCAGACAGTAAATGCTGGGGTGTCAGGGTGGGAAGGTCTTTCCCTTGGATGCACATCGCTTGACCTCGGTGCTCTTTTTGTCACTAGTCCTTCTGATGACAGGACAGATGTAATGAAGAACTATAACCAGTCAGAACAAAGTTGGGTGATGAAAACTTAGGTCATTAATGATTTATGAGAACTGTCAGGGTGCAGGGTGTGCCGACCTTGAGAGCACGTCTGAAATGGAACAAGAGGGGCTGTTTTCCCATAGATATAAACAAATCAAAATTGGCATTTGTACTTTTTCTTCTGGATGTTTTTAATATTCTGGACAGCAGCCAATGTTTCTCAATTAAGTATCTTTAAAAAAATGTGCCCAGCTGTCTCTGAGGCTGTTTGAGGGGTATCCGTATGGCTGCTCAGCAGCCTGATAAGAGCTATTTCTTCTAAGGCTGTTCAAAGCCCCTAATCATGCCCTCATGTCACTTCTCTCCAGAACAAAATGACCTCTGCAAAGCTCTGAGCTCTGCACGTCATGGAAAAAAAGGATAGCATTTCTCACTGGAGACTCAGAAGAATTTATTCCAACAAAAATGGGAGCCTACAAAAACCCATCTCTTAAAGGGGGGACCTGGGTCACATGTGTGATCCGTTTTTCAGAGAATTGTAGGCTTGAGGAATAAACGAGGTTGGAAGCGAGGTTTCAGCCCCTTGCTCAACACTGGGCCAACCTCAGGGTTTAGCAGCATCTTGTTCAGTCCAATTCTAAGTCTCCTTCTCAGGAGACATTTAAGACCTGCCTGGATGTGTTCCTGTACAACCTGCTGTGGGTGAAGCTGTCCCCAAACTGACAGATCCCAGAGGCAACACCGATATTTGCCAATCCATCAGGATCGATGCCCAGGAGTCTAGGGAAGATAGGGAAACAGAATACTGTTTTCCTATCCACAGGATAGGGATAGTTTCACTTTTCCTTAATTAATTATTAATGAGATATGCAAATACAGGTTTTGTGGATTTTTTCTTTTGTTTTTTTTTTTTTTACCTTTTTTTTTCCCCTTTTCAACCAGTGATGATATTCTGCCTGTTCTGTTTGGTCTAAGACTCTCAAAGCAAGAGGTTCATCCAGCTCCTTGTTCAGACTCTCTCACGGTGAGTTGCAGAGCAGGAAGCCTTTTTTCTCCTTTGTTCTGCACTCAGCTGAGAAATGTCAATTTCATTTGAACGCATTTTGAAATCCCGTCTCAGTGATTTTGGTACCCAATCCCTCCATTAGGTACTACCTCATGAAGAGACCTACAATTGGAATATTTTTAAACTACACTAAGTATTTCTAACATAATACCTATAATAGTCCAATTATGGATTTTGGGGTTTTTTTCATATTTACCTAAATTATTAACAGGAATAAGCTAATTCATGCAAAGCCTGAATTGCATCTGTTCACTGCCCATTGACTTCTTTTTTTTCTCTTCTGCTAAAAGTATTTTTAGGAATACATTGCTACAAGCACCATTGTCTTGTTTAGAATAAATACATGACCCTTCCAGTTGCCCATTACATCGCTGATTTTTGCTATTAGGTTGCCCATTGCTCCCATGGAAAAAAGTATTTGATCCAGTGAAGCTGGCATGTGAGACGTATTGTACACAGTATCCATACACTAATGGTCTTTTCAAATTCTTCTACAGTGATATAACCCATTATTCTTTCTCTCTCTTACCCACATAGCTAGTATAGCCCTCTTCTATGAAGGTTTCAGAGTGTTTACAGTTTTGTGTCTAATATTCATCAGTCTGTCCTGGGAAACTTCCTAAGCTGTCATGGCATAAGGTAAAACGTCTTCTGGTTTAATAACTGGCGGAATAAGCAGAAAAGCAGCAAAAAAAAAAAAAAAAAAAAAAAAAAAAAAGGCAGCATAAAATTTTATTAAATAGTGGTTTCTCACAATGGAGAAAGGCTATTAAAAATTTCTTTAAGGTAGTGTTTGGTCGCATAATAATCATTGTATTCCAAAAAATGTGGAGAAAAATGTTAATGTGTTGGTGTCAGTTTGCTGACAATCCTTCATTATTCAGGGTAGTCAAAGCTAATGCTAAATGTGAATGTTTGTGGAAGAGATGTCATGATACTGGATTAGCAGGTGGCAAATTTAACACTGATGAATGCAAAATAATGTAGATGAGGAAAAAACTATGCATAGGTGGTCATGCACTCAGTAGTAGTCATTAGCATTCAGGGAAAAGATGCTGAATCTTTGTGAATAGCTGAAATGCACGGTCAAAAGGGCCAATAAGATGTTAGGTATTACTAGGAAAGGATTTGGGAATAAAGAAAAATATCATGGTGCTGTGTGCATGATGGTGCTATGATGTCCCTGATGAAACCACAACTGAAATAGTCAGTTTAACTTTGTCCACACACTCTCAAAAAGGATGTAATAGACCTAGAAAAGGCCAAGAGAGGCAGGACTCTATTGGAAGAGAAGGTGAGGATGGACATGATGGCCTATAAACCATAGAAGGAACTATCCTACAGATGGCAAATAGGAAATGGTTATTCATCTCATGTCAGAGTTCACAATCAGGATGCACTGACAGCCCTACGATGGACAGAAGTCACCTCCACAAGGTAAACTGGACATTGAACACAGAGGTGGGATAAAGAAGGGATTAGAAAAATTCACAGATCTGAGGTCCTCCTCTTTACTTGCCTTGAGTGTCAAAATCCAATTCCTTGGTTTAAAGGGAGGACAGATAGAAGGAGAGACCTCTCAGGCTTTCAGTCAGGTTCCTTTCTCTGCTAATAACTCCCTCAAAAATAAAAACCTAAATATAAAGCATAAAAACCCAACTTTGCCCGGACAGATTCCACAAGCTAAAAATAGATTCAGGGGCCCTTGATAGAGAAATCTAACACAAAGAAAATGGATGCTAAAAAATAAAGTAAGAAATAAACAGATTACTCAAGGAGAGGAGAGAGAGTGTATTTTCTCCTTTCAGTAAAATAGGTGCAATCTTTGGGCAATATTTTAAGCTCAGTAGGACTTGCCAAGTCAGGCAGAAAGACATTTATTTTTAAGAGCATGTAGCGTATTCTGGTAATTTAGCCTGACCTCCTATATAAGTAGAGCATGAGACCAAATTTTTATAGGCCCTTTACTTCTCCCTGAGACAGCAGCATTAGAAAATAATTATTTTCTCTTAAGTATTGCATTTTAAGAACCCCTCATATCTTTGAGAAAATTTGTCCAGTTGTTAATTGCTCCCCATGCTTGCTTTGCTTTTCATTTTAACTTGCCCAACCTCAGCCTCCTGCCAGCAGATTTACTGGTCTTTGCTGTTGAACAAGAGAGTCCTGCAAAGAGCACAAATAAGCATTTGAAGGATGAAATCTATACATATTTATAGGTACATCTACATGTATCTTTGTAGATGTAGCTGTTTACACATATGTATATGTGCAATAGAATACTATATACATATGTATTTGAATATAAACATCTTTATGCAACATCAAAACCCTCATCCCCTAAAGCTTTGAGGAGCAACATTTAAGCTTGCAAGCCTAAACCAGGTCAGAAATAAAAGTGCCAAAGCAATCAAAGTTAAATTGGATTTGTACTGGGAATTATGTGTTGAAGATTGTAGTAATAAACATGCACAAAACAATGACAATTTGCTCACAAATTAACATTTGTGCTGTCAAGGTAACAAGTCTTTAAAACTTGTAAGACTCTACCTTGCTGCGATAAAAATAGGGTTCCCCCAGGGCATTCCCTTTTTCCAATAATTTGTTGAGAAATTTCCCTCTGTGTCAAGGCAGCTTGTAAACGACAAAGAGCTTTTGGGATAACTCAATGTAGCTGTAGTTTTGCCTTGTGTGTTCTAATTGTGATGTTCTTGCATGTTCTATTTGGTGCATTCTGGGTTTTGTGGGGTGTTTTTTTGTGTTCCTGCCAGGTTTCTATATTCTAAATTTATATATTTCTGTATTAATGTCTTATATAGGGGATGAAAAGTCAGCATTTGACAAGGACAAAGGCCCTTGCAATGGTATTCCTGTACTACCCACCCATGGCACCTAAAGCCTCCTGGCCAGTGATGGAGCTAGGCTTTTGGATCTACTTTTTCCAAAACATCCTCTCACCAGAACTGAGCTCAAAGTTCTGATCCTTGTGCTATTTTATCAGGCTTTATAGTAACCACAGAGTTTCTAGAAGACAGCAGTGGGGTTTGAACAGGCAATTCTGTACCTCAGAGCAGTGGTGCTGCTACATGTAGTCAGATTTCAATGAGATTTCAGAGCCAATGATAGCCCTTAGGATTATTTTTTCTCCACATTCAGAAGATAGCATCTGTGGAGAAGAACAAATATTCAACACGGGAGGTGGATTGAGTCTTGATTTTTTGTAAAATACCCTAATGCTTTATCCAGTGTCTTAGAGAGATTTTTAGCATCAGTCACTGGACTTGAGCAGAGTCCCTGCCTTGGTTTTGTCTCCTCGGATGTAAAGTAGAGAAGTTCAGGAAGTCCAGCTATGTCCAGACTGTGTGAAATGTGCTTTAGGCAGCATCGTGAAAATTAAATTGGAGAGCTGGGCATAATAAATGGTAGATAATGTTTCCAGAAAATGCATAAAAATTATTTTTGATGTCTTTATCCTACTCTCCAAACCCCAAGACATCTATTATCCACCAGCATTGAACACGGGAAATCTGTAAAGTTGGCTAACTTTGTTTTATTGAGCTCAACAGAGCTGAATCTTTTGCTCTAAAATCTTTTTTTGGCCTCATGAGACTTCAAGATAGGTTACTATCTCTGACTTGTCCTTCCCACCCTCTTGGTAGGACTCTGTCTCCCAGGATGCCGTAGGGACTTGGTGGCATGGCCCATCCTGCAAGTCAAGCATTGACTTTTGATGATACGTTCAAATTCAGTAAATATCCCTTGTCCTCCTTTCCTTAAGAAAAAGGGGAGCTCAGACCTTCACTTGCTCTTTGCTCTTTGCCCAATATTTGCTTCTGCTCCCAGCTTATAGATCAGGTCCTTCTGCCATGTTCCTGAGTCAATTTTGCACAAGTTTTCTCTCTTACTTCCTGGTCATGTCTTGGATAGCCTAGGATGGTTCGAATGGCATGTAACATATTCAAGTAACAGCTTTTTCATGCTCTAGATCTCTACAATGGAGTATTAAATATATGGCATATACACAGACACCTTATCTGAATGGAGATGCCCTAATCTGTGAGCTAAGTCCCACTGAAGGTACAGGAAAAGCACACCCACTTGTCCTGGCCTTAATGTTACTACACGAGATATGTCTTCACAGAGGCCATTTAGAAGTTTGATTGTGGAGTAGAAATTGAGACCTTTGCACAAGATGTCTGAAGCTTCCTGGGAAATCTCTTGGCACCTCTCAAGCCTGGCTACAAATGTGTCCCCGTGGAAAGATCTTAGAAGAACAGAAATTTCCCTGCAGGAACTGGCACACAGAGATGGCAAAATGGTACGACCTCGGTGATTTAATGTGTGTTGGGGACTAACCTTGAGCTTCCTGTGTATTTTCTCATTTTAGTTTGTGGGCTGAGAAACGAGTGATGTAGCTGTGGCATGGATGGGCTACCCAGCGTGTAGATGAAAGGTACAAATGGCTGTGCCAGTTCAGAGCCTGGGTTCCTGCTAGCTGACTCCCCACTCTCTGGAGATGGGAACTTCGGTAGATAGAGGGAAAGAAAAAGCCAGCGATGAAATAGCCCTTGAAATATTCTCCCAGCTGACAGTTGCTGCCTCAGGGACTTCTCAGATCAGAGATTATGTAAATGTTTCCAACAGCCCTTGATGGACTTTTCTGTCATGATGGCACCTAATTGCTCTTCTAACCCCTATAGACTTTTGGCAGCTGCAATATCTCGTGGTGATGAGTTCCTGCGTTTAAACGTGTGCCATGTGAAGAATTACCTTGCTTTATTCATTTTGATAATTGGATTTGATGTCATTTAGTTCTAGTATTATGAGAAACAGTGAACAATCATCCACTATTTGTCTTCTCCCTGACACTTCTGATTTTATAGACCTCCATTGTGTTCTTCCTCAATCATCTCTGTTTTCCAGGAAAGTGCCCTTTGATTTAATTGTCCTTCAGATGGAAAGTATCCCACATCTTTGGTCATCTTACTCAGCCTTTTCTGAACCCTTCCTAAGTTCATTCTACACTTTTGAGCTGAGCCAACCAGAAAAGCACACAGTAGTCAGATTAAATGCATAATGTAGATTTATTCAGAGATGTAAAGATATTTTCAGGGTTATTTGCCATCTCTCCCATTCTCCATTTCTTTCTAAAAACTCCCTAACGTGCAAAATTTCCTTTGTGACTGCTATCAAATATTGATCCAATGTTCTCATAATATATCCTCCTTTGTTTTCCCTTCTCCCTTTCTTGTCTTACATATATAACATTTATAGTGTTAAAATACTATTAACTCTATCCTAGCCGAAACCAGGACATTAGCTTTTTGCAGCATCTCTTTGGCTACCATGTGTCACCAGTAAGGCCATATCCAGGTGATTTGTGAGGCTGGAGTGTGATGAGGAACAGACTTTACTTAACCTTTTTGGTAGCCTGGGTGGTCAGGCACAGATCACAGATCATAGTGTGCTCGATTGCCTTCTCTAGCCTCCGAAAGGGTGCTAAATGAAGGATTCACCCCCAAAAGAGTCCTGGTGCTCCCACCTCCAAGGCCCTGTCCAGGTTCTGCCCAGGTTTAGCTCCAGTGTGCTGGGACCCAAACACAGCAGCTCAGCAAATGCTGTGTTTCAAATGCTGGCAAGTCCACCACTGAGCCAAGAGCACCCAAAATACCAAGTGATGACTTCCCACCAACCTGAATGAAAACAAAAAAGAGAAGGAAAAAACCCAATAAATAGCAATATCTGACAGTTATCACCAGGCTTTTGGGGGGTGTACCTTATTTCTCTGGCAATCAAGAGAAGGTGCTCTGCAAAGCTGACTGCACTTCGGGTCACGGTTAGCAGTAGGAAGGTGCTTTGTGTCCACTGGTTGCCCAGCAGAGCAGAAGAAAGCCTTTTCTGCAGCTGGAGGTTGTCTGTACGTGTTGTGCCATGAAGAAGGGACACCAACACCTTGGATGAGACAATGGAACAGAACTCTCAGGATCAAGATGCCCTAGAACTCTTTCTGATCCAAGTGGACCTACTCCTCTGACTGGGTAATGTTCAAACAGCACATAGAAAATGTGAGGAGTCACAGCATGTATTTTGGTAGGTATGGGGAACAGATTTAGGGACAAGGAAGGGAAGGAGGCATGGGTAGTTGCATGAGTCACATACACTCCTTGTAAGGCTACATTAATAGATGCATGGTCTGTTACAGCTTGTTGCGAGATAGGCCAGGTGAGCACCATTTCATGCTCTGATAGACACGAGGGCCACATATACCTGGCCCGTGATCCTTTCAGGACACACACTGTTCTCAATAGATCAAACTTGGGTCAATGAAGGACACCAAAAGCAGTATGCCCAGTCCAGCCTTGTGGCTCCGAAGGCTCATCCATCCCTCATGTCCATGGTACGGGTCTTTCATATCATAACCTTGGAGAAATCAACAGCAAAGCACCTAATGCTTTCTTCCTGTCATCCAAGCAGGGCAGCAGCCAAGCTTGATGGGCAAACAGAAGGGAAAAAATATCCTGTTAAATAATGTGAGCCACATCAGCTGAGAGCATCCTTTGCTGCAGGCTCACCAAGGAACACAGCACCCATCCCCCTTCCCCACCATCAGACTAAGCCACACGCAAGCAATAGCAAAACACACATCGAAGTCATGACAATCTTTCCCTTGAGCTGTTGCCTTGCACTTGGTGGCTGCTCACTTTGCCTCTGCCCAGAGCAATCCTTGAAGAATGGCCAGCCTTGGGCCATGTTTGGTCATATGTTTTGCAAAGAAATATTTTTGAGAAACTTGTTATTGGGGGTTTTCAGACCTCAGTTTCTCCCCTCACCACATTTCCATCTCTGCTATATGGTATTGCTTTAGCATCCTAGAGGTGAGGCAAGTGTTTTGTCTTCTTTTTCTGTTCAGAGAAGAAGCCTTTCCTGCTCTGAGTCCTTCCCATGCTACCCAGCCCTGAGACACCACTGCTCAGTATCTAGAGGTGCCATCAGACTGCATTTTGTGATATAGAGTGCATGGAGCGAGACGGGAGCATAAGAAATGCTATTTCCATTTCACCACGGGTAGTGGGTTTGTGAGTGATGTTGAAATTTTAACTTTACAAGATAAATATTTTTTTTTCCAGAGAAATCTTCAATGAGATGGAATATCAGTTTTCATTAAAAAGCTCTACTCTGATGGAAATTCTTTCACTAGAGCTTGTTCCTGATGACTAACTAAATGACCTTCCCTCCTCCTGCTCTCCTTCATGCCCATGGGTAACGACTGCATCTAGATTCCTCCTGTTCCGGGGAGAAAGAAGACATGGCTGGTACAGCCCCTTCACCCCTGCATGGAACAAAGCTGAATGGCCTCTTCTGACTTGTTTTAATCATAAACTCTTCCATGTAGGTGCTTGTGAAAACTACAAAAAGGTATTTGAGAAAAAACAATGGCCCATCATTTGCAGCTTTTTCTTCCTCATCCCCTACAACCCTGGTTTTAAAAATCAGACACAGCATCAACTCACAGCAACGTTTTAGACTGGTTTGTGCATGTATTTGGTACAAACAAACAAAAACATGTGCATTCTGTTTCATAGAGCTTACATCAATCTGGCAGAACTTGACTCACAAAGCAGAAATACTCTGGCTAATAAATACATCTGGGGATGAAAAATAAAAATCTATACAAAAAAATTTCCAATATCTGCTAAAGAAAATGTACACTTATATACACACTGTAAACAATAGTAATGCAACCCAACTGCAGTCCAGCTCAGGCTGACTGGCACCTTTCTTCCCCCTTAAATAGGACTCGTGGGAGTCTACTGACATAAAAGCTGCTCTTCACCATCCTGCACACTCGGTTTGTTGAAGCAGCAAGGTTTGACGATGCAGCAGTGACACAAAGCCAGCGTGATGAGGTAAGAGCTGATACATAACCAAAGTACAGGTGATCTAGGGAACTGCCCACTTGACAAATTTGGAGAATTGGGACCACATCCTCAGCTGGTCACACCTGTGTGGGTTCAGAGACATCAGTGAGATCAGACAAAATTTACCTCCTGAAGATCTGAGCTTGTTTTTCCAAACTTGGGAAGAGTTTGTCGATTATGGGAACCAGAGGGGAATGCTCAATTTTAGATATTCAGGTCATATTTCACACAGCATTGTCCTCATTCCCCTGCCAGACAAGGCAGCCCTGTCTGCTTTAAATGATGCTCTCTGGGAACAGCCTCAGAGCCCAGTCCTGGCATTGCTAAATGAAAAGGGGGTTCCTGGCTTAGGTGAGGAATGGGTATTTTGCCTGAATGCAGTGCAGCAGAGCTCAACACTTTCTACAGCACCTTCTAGAGTATCTCTTGGGGACGTATCAAATGCAGGCATGGCTGCAATGGAGGAAAGTAAATGAGCCAGAGTTTGGGCTTTGATGTGGGTGTATGCTTATGTGTGCTTAAATGGACTTTACCATCATTTTCTCTCCTGTAGGTCTGTAAAGAATTGGGATGGCAGAGCAGTGAACCTCCAGACTAATCTTTCTTTCTCTTCTAGATACTTTTAAGGGATGGGATGTTGTAAAAGTATTTTGAAATTGGAAAAAAGAAAGAAGTCTTTTTAAAAGATTAGGGAGAAGTGTAAACAATAATTTCAACTCATTCTTGGGAATGAAGTGCTTGTCAGCAATTGCTAAAAGCCCCTGCAAAGTCAAAGAGATGACATTTATATATAAAAATATAATAAAATGTGTATTGTAAGGGATGCACATGTTACCATGTGTTATGGGTCTCTGGCTGTGGAAAGACACTAGATAAATCACCTCCTAAGCATCAGACGGCATTTAATGGCAAACACCCATCTTCCTCCTCAGTAGACTTTCACTTTTGATGATATCTGTATCAGATTTTTGAAAACTCTGCCCCCAAACTGCTTACATTATGCACTTGCAAATGCTAGACGTACAAAGCAGTGTCACCAGAACTGGAGATCTGCATGAATTTAGTCCCTCCAAGAGTCTGCACGCACATCCCAAGAGGTGGGCAGAAGGTAGGAGGATTAATGCTTTCATCTTCACCTTCCAGATACCTCTGCTGGGACTGCCCTCTCACTGATGCCTTCCATGCTACATCCCCAGTGCCTGCAGTGTTCTCTCCCATCAGGATCCCAAAACACTCAAGAAGCCAGTGGCAGCTGTCATCCTTACACTTCAAAATTACTTTCAGTGTCACCCCATCATCACTGTAGGGTCTCGCTTCCCTTGAGGGCCAAAGACATGGGGGAGAAAAGATGCATTTATCTACAGAGGTTTCCATGGGATAATGGGCTCTGGCTTTGGAAGGGTGGAAACTCTGGGAAACTTTTGCTGATTTTGCACACATGTCACCTGTGAAAATGCAGACAGCAATGAGTCTGGGTACAGTGCATGTGCAGTGCAACCCATGTTCCTTAGTGGGATTTGCCGCTGGGAGGAAAATATTTGGACAAGGTCAGCAGGTCTTTGTGTGGTAATTCGTCCAGTTCAGAGTCTTGCACTGAGTAAAGGGCAGAAGGTTGTTAAGGGTGTTGAGACGGGTCCAGCTTCAGAGATCAGGTCTCCATATGCACTGTATAAAACAGTAAAAAAAAAGAAAAGTCCAACATTTCCTCTGTTTTGATTTCCTTTAAACCAAATGAAGAACAGAAAGAAAGGTGACATTCTCTTTGATTTGCCTAGGAGCCTTTCATCTACTCTGATAACCACCTTTAAGAGGATTAGCTAGATGTGCTGTAGGCACATTCATGAAAGACTCCTAATGGGTTTGGAGGACAATGCTGATGTGGATGAGTTTCCATCTGGGACGTGTTCAGTGTCATGTCCCTATCACTCAACTTCATGTTCTTGTTTGTTATTCACCTGGCTTGAGACTCTGTGTCTCAGATACAGACTTTAGCTTCATTGTCTATGTGTCTCATGCCCATGGCTAAATCTAATGATATATCTTTGTGGTTCCACTAAATGCCTGAAATTTGATAAAACCAGTGCCTGAAATACATGACCAAGCTGAGTTGAGGCAACCAACCTTGAGTCACAAAGAACAGTTTGCCTGAGCCTGGATGAGGTGGGCATGTCATGTCATGTCATGTCATTGTCATGTCATGTCATGTCATGTCATGTCATGTCATGTCTCCAACCTCGCTGCAGTCCCATAGGAGTCTGTGGTGCCCTCCTGAGGAGACCTTACACTCTGGGGCTGTGAGAAGGACAAAAAGCCCTTTATCAACATTGTTACATGACCACACTAGTGGACAATTGTTGACAGATGCCAAAGGCTTTGACATATCAGGCACATGGGACAATGCTTGGGAGAAGAATCATGGGCATGACCCTGACTGGAAGTTCCAGCTGCACGTCAGCTCCATTTTAGCTTTGATCCTATGGGTAGTAGAAATGGGCCCCAAATACAGCCATCCCACCATTCCTGAGTCACAGCACAGGCCGAATGGACCTGAGCGAAGCCCCTGGGATGCATCTTTATTTCATATTGTTTGAGAAAGACAAGAGCAAGAAAAGGAGAGAAAAAGTCAAGGATGACCAACACCAAAGGATTTGCTTTCTCTATCACAGAGGGATGCACACCAGAGCAACGTGGGTTACAGGTGTTTCAATGGAAAACAAAATGAGAAATGCATCACAGGTTGGACTTCAAGAAGAGAGACCCACACATCCATTGGCGTTAGTGATTAAATCTTGACTGCTCTTCTGGACTAAAACCAGGTCACGTGGGAGGGGCAAACCTCTGATGGCTGCAGACATGATGTCTGAGAGCCAGGATCCTCCTGCCTTGCTTGGGAATGCCAGTCTGTTTACCCTTCAAAGCAAAGGCCTCAGCTGGAGGTCCTGTCTAGCCCATGTAAACCTACAAGTTCCCAACCCATTATCTAATGGATCAGCTGCCAGCAACTGCTCAGCAGTGTCCTTTCTGGGTGCTGCCTCTGGATGGAAAACTTGATCACATATACTAAGGCAAGGTTGGCATCTTTTGATGATTTGATCTTTTGATTGATCTTGCCATTAGATTTTGTGGTGGTGTGTTTAAGGCAAATTTCCCTTAATTGAGCAGCTTCTTTCAAAATCAAAGATTACCATCCACTGGAGGAAACAGCTCTTGTCCTAGGGCCTTATCCACCCCACATATCCTTCCCCCTGCCAAGGCTCATTAAAATGGGATATGCCATTGGTTCTTATTTGAGGAACCCGTAACACCAGAGTAGGGGCTGACTTCTGCATGGGGTATGCTGGTATAACCTTTAAGCAACTGCATTTTATACCCAATTGCTGCTTCCAACCTGCCTGACAGACCCACAGTCCCCTCGTGTTTCTGCTAGATACATCTAAAGAAACCACTGACGGCTGCACCAGTGGCTTCAAATATCTGTTTCTCGCAGGCCACAACAGTCTGTTAAGTCATAGGTTTGATAGTCAATGGCTTCTGCGAAGTCATGAGGGATCCCAATAGAGACAGACTCCACCTCTGTTTTGTAGGTGGCTGTGACCCCCCCTTTGCCAGAGCCACCCCGGATTTTGCTAGAAAGGCTGTTCATCTTCTCCTTCAGCTGGGTGGATGCTGGTTTCTGGAAAGGAGTGAGCATTTTCCAGCTCTTGAAGCTGAGTGTTCGCCTCTTACTGTTTCTCTCCTGCAAGGAGGAGTTAAATATGAATGAGCTGTTCAGGGTGCTAATCCTGGGCCTCATGTCCGTCTCAGAATCTTGCACTGAGCTGTTGACAGAGGCCCCTCGCCAGTGGTGGTCATAGATGCGCCAAATGGGTCGTCTTCTCCGGTGGCATTGACATTTCAGCAGCCTAATGAAAGCTCGCTTGAACTCTTTGCTGGAGCAAGGGTAGATGATAGGGTTCACGCAGCTGTTGAAGTATCCCAACCAGAAGATGACCTTGAAGACCATTTCAGAGGGCTTCAAAGATGGGAAGAAAGAACCTTGGAAGAGATTATAAGAAATATGGTTAGAGGAAAGGGAAGGGTATGGCAGCACAGGGTAGCATGGATGGTGGTCATCTTAAGGTGATAATGATGGTTAATACCATTTCTTTGTGATGAATGTCCAAGCCCCACCACAAAAGGGGTCCTAGCAATGGACCCAGCACCCTCAAATGCATCTGTGAGCCACCATGGCAAACCCATACAGCATCGAGGAATGCTGTTACTTTTTGCAACAGCTACATGAGCATAAGTGGTGGCAGGGGTGGCATGCACTATTATTTGAAGGGATCCACTCCAGAGGATAGACTGACAGTCCTGCTGCAGGACACAAGCACCTTATGGCCAAACCTATTTCCTTCACTGTGGATATTTCAGACATTCTGCTTTGAATTGATGCAGGAGTCTTGCACCCAAGAGATATGTTCCATATCTGGGGGACAGACTGCTTTCTGAGACACTATAGCAAGAGCTGAGGGCATAATTTTGGGGAACAGGTTCAGCGGTCCCCAAGCCTGCACAGTTCACCACTGCAACATAAAAGGATGGAAACAGCCCTGTCACATGCACTGATGGAAGAGCAACAACACTTCACGTCCTCCCCTGACGTACTTTGCATCATCAGTGTCACACACCCTCTGTTCAAACTTCACAGTGGTGCTACGGTGGACTCAAAGTGGGCTCAGATAATATCCACCTCTCTGAGCTTGTACCTGTTACTTGAATAACATTTTGTTCACTCAAACCCCATTTATACTTTTGTGCTGGAGGTTTCCGGCAGTTTTCTTGGTGAAAAAGCTGGAGGTTTTTTTCTGCAGCCAGAAGATGTCAGTGTTGCCCCCGCGTGGCCCCATCACTTAGCATTCCCCACTCAGATCTGAAATAACTTTCTGACTCAGCTTAATTTCTTTTAATTTTAGCTCTGAATGACAAATCACGCCGCCATGTGACTGAACGATAATTTGTATTTTAGTAAATAACATTAGCTCTGGATATCATTATTATTTTCCCTGTGCTCAAAAGCCTCATGTCAAAACAATAAAGCAGGTGCCAGGAGCCAGAAATCTGGGACTGACAGTACATAAAAACTCCCCAAGCTGTTTACTGGGAAAAATAAAACCCAGAACACTGGTTCTAGCAAAGCTTTTTTACACTCGTGCCCAAAAAGTGCAGAAATACAGCCAGACTCAGCATTAGGTACGTGGGATACTCCACCATGGGGACATGGGAGAATAAAACCAGATCTCAGCATTTTCTGGCAGTTAGGCAGGGAAAGCACAGATGCATCCATGCAGCTTAAGTATCTGCTGAAGGCCAAGCGGAGTCCGAGGGCTGGAGTACACGCTGCCTGTCAATATGTGCTGAAGGAGGCACTGAGTGAGCACAGTAAGCAGGACGGACGTTGCTGTGCTGGAAAGACCTGGGGCCTTCATGGAGATGATGGTGTTTTCAGTTGAATGAGTGGCAGCCGCTGGTGTTGTAGCCTTGTGGCTTTGAACCGTGGGCACCGGGTGTTAGCAGTCTGCAGAGGCAATGAGCTCACCTTGGTTGCCTCTGATGAAAGGGGTTTATTCCTTCTGGGACAGTGGTGAGCTTTATCAGTTGGCTCTAGGCTGCTTGAGTGCCCACCCTCAATTCTAACCACAGCAGAAACACCACTGCGGGTGTTCAGCCAGGAGCTTTGAAACACATCAGCAGTGCTGAGGGCAGTCTCCCTTTGCACAGCATGTGGCATCACCTCCATCTGAGAGCAGCTTTGAGCCTTCCCGTTTTCCCCCACTGCACCCATTCCATCCCCCTGAATCTGTAGGCACCATCCAATGCTTGGAGCAACGTGGACGAGAGGTGGGTTTCCAAGCCCGACTTCAATTCCTATCCTCAGTCTCGGGTTCTGGGATATTGTCTGGGTCTGTTTTTCTGCCTGGATCCTGCCCACCCACCCCACCTCAATCCTGTCTGGGGAACAGCCTCCTCCCAGAGCCCTGTGCTCTCTGCAAGGGGGTCCCTGGCTCAGCCCTTAGATATGCACTGTCCCAGCTTGACCCTGCCACAGCTCAGTGTGAGCATTTGGGTATAATACAGGTGAAGGAGCTCATTAAGCATGCAATCCTGCTCACACCCTTGTTGGGGAAAAGTTCCGTGCCTCGGTTTCCCCACTGCAGAATGGGGTTAATTACCACAATCTCTGTCACAGGGCTGGTGCAAACGCTGCTCCCAGCATGTGCTGGGTTCTCAGCGGAGCTGCAGCTTTATGTAGCATTTTTTAGCTTGGAGAGAGAGGAAAAGAAAACAAAAAAGCTATGGTAACAAAGCAAATAAAAGAAGGGTCTCTTTAGAAATGAGCCTAGTAATTATTACTTGGGCCAAGCTACTTGAGAGATTGGTGCTTGCTTAAACAGCCTGATGGTTGTTAAAATAATAATTTATATTTAGTGTTTAGTGGGTCAATGCACAATGCAGTTTCTGTACTATACACTGAAGTTTTTTGCATCCTGATAATAAATACAAACTGAAAAGAAAATAAATCTACAGATTCCCTGAATTTCAACTTCGGCTGGTTTTCACCCACTAGAACCTTGTGTACATCTGAAGACAAGGGACTCATTACCATTCTCATTACCATGCAAAAAGCATGCCCCTTGGAAGAGACGTGTACTGAGTGCATCCATAGTTTCCTCGCAGTTGATCGCAGTGGGATGAACAGAATGAGTCAGGGACTCCCCAGAACAGATCTTTGGCTGGTAATTTTGTACCTCCTGGAGCATCAGACTCTCTTGTTGGGCACTGGGGTGCTGCATGTGAGGAAGAGTTGCAAAACCTTATTTAGGGAATGAGTAAAGTATGGAAGACATTAGCTCTCGCTTTCATGCACACAACTATGTGATGACATTTTGGGGGTGGGGTTTGAACTGGACTATGTAGCACAGATGTTGTTATGCCTGGAGGACAGTACTGAGTAATGGATGCTTGAAGAGCTCAGGAAACAGTCAGGTGCTCTCAAGTTCCAGAAACAGAAAATGGGAATAAACCACCCGGTACAGCAGCACAGAGTGATGCACCAACATCACGTTAGTCTGATACCTCTGTGTAAGAGCACTTCTTGATGATCTGGGCCCCAAAACATCAAAGCCAGAACAGGGCAATATCACAGAAAGAACTGGGAGCCCAAGTGTTGTAGGACTTGTGTCACAGTACAAGCTTGTGAAACCTGGTCTTGTTTCCAAGAGTTGTTATTACTACTCACTCAAAATCAGCCCTCTGGACACCTCTCTTGGGCATCCAACTCAATGCTTCATGACAAAACATGCCCTTTTCTTACCCTTCCTCTGCTTGAATGTGACTGCTGCTTTGAGGTTGTGCTCCAAGCAGGGAAGTCCCCACCCAACCTAACCAAATCCACCTGTGAAACAGAGTCAGCCTGGAGAGTAGGTATAGACCTCTGAGGTGTCCCTTCTCCACTCTCACTACCCTCCTAGTGATGCCCACTCTCCTGATGGATGGAGGATCCTTGTTTTATCTCAGTGGAGAGTGCTCACAGGTAGGTTGGGATGGAAAGTCTCATCCTTCATATTTTCCACTGCCTTGTTTAGAAAGCTTAATGCTGGCTTATGGACATCCTGCTGAGGACTTTGCTTGTAAATAAAAAAAATTAAACAACATTGTTTGGGTGGGAGTGTAGGTGGGCTTGAAAGTCCTTTTGAGATTTTGTTCCTTTCAACATTTTATAAAAGGTCATTCCACATTTTGTGGAGTCTGAATTCTAGTGATAGAGCTCGGTCTGAGCAAGAACTGCAGGTCTTGTTGTAACCCTGGATAGTTCAGGATCGTGATCTCAGGGGAAGCTGCCCCCACCATGCAAAGTGACTAGATTCAGTACAAACATGATCTGCAGATTTAATTTATTTTTCTTTGGTGGTGCAAAAGTTGATCCAATAAGCTGTGTGCTCTGAAGTGAAAGCAAAAGAGGAATTTATTTGGTGTTCTTACAGCCTGTGGGAACGTGCAGGACACGCATATGTGTTTGTATGCTTTGAGTCTACATATTTTTTTTTGTTTTCTAGGTAATCTCATCCTACTCACATCTGGGATAAAAAACGCCAGGTACAAATCTAAGAGGACATGGGCATGGTCCCCAGTGCTGTGATGCTTTGTGCTGGGTGGCTGGTGAGTATAATCTCCCCTCCACATATCCAAATACATATCATACGTTTTTTTAGGTTGATTAAGCTAGCACAATCTCATGATTTTCCTCATCTGCACTTTCTCTACCCTGCCCTCCCAATGACTCACTTGAAGGTGATATCACTGGAGTGTTTGGAGAGTTGCTGGTCCCAGCATTCAGCGCTCCAAAAAAAAAAAAAAAAA